>JAHBCN010013988.1:0-23542 GCA_019359885.1 Listronotus oregonensis
TTAAAATCTGGAATATTTGGCTATGGTTGCCGAACCGTGAAGAATCGGTCAAGATACATCACTAACCACAACGTTGTGTGCCAATTAATAAATTACGACATTAAAAGTACACGATTTTAGTGTTAATAAAACCATAACATTGTTCTAAATAACAATCTTCAATGAAACGTCCCTTCCTACTCTTTTTTACCTAAACTTGTTCTTGGCTATCTTCTAGCTTATACCCAATTCATGCCGAAGTTCTTTATTGGCACTAATTTTATTTTTTCTTTTCATCAACGATATTTTCTTTTTTACGATTAATACCATTTTCAGGTTTGTTGATAAAAGCAGCCATCATTCTGATTCAGTTTCTCTAGCATGTTTTAATCCTCTTTTAAAAAACAAGTGCGGAATAACTCATATATATGTTTTATAGGATCTTTAATTAATATTTAATTAGGGCGCTAACAAAATTGTTTCATTTATTGCCTTAAAGACACATTCATGTTGGCTGGCACTAAGTTTGATTCGTAGTCTATTTAAGAACACCGAACTTTCCACCTTGCCCGATCGTTTATCTTGGAAGTATCTAGACTTTTATCTTCCAAACCTTCTAATATTTGGGTACCGTATCAATAAACCTTTACTTACTTTCTTTAAAACAACTATTAGATTAGATTAAATTATTTGAACGGAGATGACAAAAAATGACCCCAACCACTGCAACCTTAACAGATTTATTGTGGTTTCTTCTATCGTTGGAAAACCGTCGCGTGCTGACCAAGACTTAAGGTTATCTTTTCTCTAGGCTTGTCTCCATAGCTGCCAGCTCCTATTCCCTTGTTGGTCTTGGAGCCATCTGTATATTAGATATGATTGGCTTTGAATGGAAGGCCTTCTTTCCAGTCCTCCCAATCTGGTATGACAATCCGAAAGTGTCTGTTGAAGATGAAACGAGGGGTTGACCTGTCCCAGGGCATCTCAAACAATGAACTGACCTCTTGGTCCCCCTCTATTCCCCATCTTAAGGTCCTTTAGTGTCCTATAATTTGACTTTGACCTCGTTTACGTCTATAGGACCGTCTTTACTTCTCCCTGTAGGTAAATTGGAGTGGCGGCGGTTTGCAGCACTTCCAGGGCTCGGTTGGGTTGTTCTCATAGCTCCCGTAATGCATACGAAGCTGGCCTTTGCCCTTTGAAGTTGTCTGGTTGCTACAGTCTGCGTGACCCTTGCCCTCCAGGCAACTGAGCCGTAGGTTATCATGGGTCTTATAACCATTTTATACAACCAAAGGTTTATCTTTGGGTTAAGTCTCCAGCTTTTTTCATGAAGCCTGCGACATCTCCCGAGGGCGATTTTTGCCTTCTTAAAAAAAACCTTTAAAATTTCCCATAAGCTTTAAGCCTCCTTGAACATCAAATAAAAAAAATCACCTATAAAACGTGGGTAAATAATCCATCACTTTACTTGAGAGTGCAAAACCAAACGTTTAATTTTATTAACATGTAATATTAACCATAAGATGTCGGCGTTTACCATATTATTCAATTCCAGTTAAAAGTAAAACTAAATCCTGTATAATTTATTATTAAAAAAAAAACAGAGTCTAAAACCAACAAGTATGTAATGTGTTATGTCTTGGCCTTTATGACAGTTCTGAAGACACAAAAATATCTGGTTACACGCTGGAGATATTGATATATTTAACCAGTGATCCGTTGGTGGTTAAATAATTAAAAACACGCTTGATATCAAACAGATGTCTTCAATGCTAACTGCTTGAATAAATAAATGTAGTATTTTGTTACCTTTAAATGTTAACTAAGAAGGTAAAGAGATTTTTAAAAAATAGTAATTACTAAGTATTATGGAATAAAACATAATATCCGATAACTAATGGGCCATAAAGCAACTACACAATAGAATAGACTTATTAATTAATGGTAAAATAAGTTAATTACTGAAACATAAACCAACTGAATGGTTAAAAAGCAATTGACAAACCTCATAAATTCTTCAGAAGCATTTTTTACTTAACCAAAATTGATTTACCAAATCCCTATTGCTTTAAAGAAAAATTATCAATAGCACAATTGATGGTAGACACAATTAACCACTGCTTGCGCTAAACAAATTTGGTGTAATATGTAGAATGTCTCGTTTTTTAGTAGATTCTCACAAAATTTGCTCACTTTGACTTTTGCTTCATCTCTACTTTATTTGTTTTTGCCGAATTGTTTGATAATCGTATTGTTCTAAATAACTATCCTTAATTTGCACTTTTTATATTTATCATATTTTCTACAATGTTTACGTGATTTTCTTGACAATTTAACCCTTTCAGTATCTCTTCCCTTTAGAGGTATGCTAAAATTCTGATTTTTGGTGTACAAAGCATAGTTGGACTATAAATATTTTTTTTTCATAAAAAAAAATTAACTGCCCCCATTCTTCCAGTACAGGATGTCCATTCCAATGGACAAGGAAAGTTTATGGATGTAAAAAAACACACACACCCAATTTATAATTTTATTATGAACTCTGAAAAATCAGATTACTTGGTAACTTATTTACAAGGGAAAGAAAATTTTTAATAGGCTGCCTCTTTTATTGAGGAGGCAACGGTGCCATAAAGGGTTTAGAAGACCGACAAAGAGGTTTTTAACTGAGAAGGCATACTACACTCTTGACGAGATTTATAATGACAGATAGATGTGTTGGTTGACTGGACAATATATAGAATTGACTAATTTATTGTCTAGTAATGTAAGCGTTTTTTTTTTTAGTTTGATTTTTGTTTGACTGCGCTGTAAAAATATTTTGTTGTTACTTTAACTTTGTACATCTAATTTTAAAAATGACCTATCTGTTTAATTATATATTGTATATTTTATTGTAGGTATTATAAATATGGCTTTGTCTACGACATTTTTGTGTCATTTAACAATAAAACTATTTTTTGACTTTGACTTTGACTTTTTGGAATGAAATGTCGAAAAACAATTTCAGCATTTCAAAATACATAGATGAATTTTGCGTTTCTGACAAAATAGGTGTGTTCTGTTCTTACATCCTTCATTTTTGCATCTAGGGGACTCCTTTCTGTCATCATATTGTGGCAAATGATGGTATCCATTAAATCTAAGTTCTTTTATAGGTCTTATTTTGGTTTTTTTAGATGGACCTGGAATATCAAGCTTTTCTGATGGCCTGCCTCTTTTAGGAGCACGTCTATAGCGGTTAGGTTTTCGGCTACTTCTTAACGAAAAGCTAACAAATCAAAACTTTCTTGTTTACTCCCCGAAACTTGAGTGCTATTCCCATGAATCAATTGCATGGGTGATCATTCTCACTGTCCACTTCTTTGATCGACATAGTAGCAATTTATCACTGTTGAAAAATATGGCCTAATAAGGTCCATAAACTGTATATGTCCATTCTGATGTACATAATAATTTAAACTACATCTGTGGGCTTTCTTTGATATAAACTTGCCGATAAAAATCAAAAAACAACTAATTTTAACAAATTTACATGAAAAACGTACTATAACGCCTTAACGTTGAACGCACCTGTTGAATCAACATGTCACATACATCTAAAATGTTCCTAACTTACCTTTTCAATTTTTGGCGCGTTTACTACCAACATAAAAACGTTAAAATAGGTTGTACTCTCTAATATACGTGTGTGGGAGAAGAGAAAAATAATTCTGATTTCCATATAGCGCAATACAATTTAAAGTACATGGTAATGTACAGAAATTGTGAAAGGGTTAAATGACTTTTTGGCTTATTACAATTCGGGAATTGTGCTTTAAAATAATTGCGCTTTGGGTCATTTATGATTTTAATCAAATGTATTTCTTTGCTACTGTGCCCTTGCTTAACTTTGTTTTGGTGATTTGAGATACAATAAATATTGCTTGTGGTAAATTGTGAATTTGCTCAATTGTGTCGTGGTCTATTGTATGTATGGCCAGTTTATAGTACTTTGGTCGATTTGCGTCAATGTTAGGTCATAAAAATTTTTAGTTACGGTTTAAAGAAATACATAATATAGATCCTCTACAATTACTGTTACTTCATTTTTTTTATGACTGATCTTTCTTCCAATTTAACGCAAACAATTTAATATTCATATTTTAACTTCTAATGCGTTTTTTTAAAGTACGTTCCTGTAATTTGTTATCAGTAGAATTTTCCTTTTAAAATATGCTGATATCTTTTCCCGCCATGCATTTAAAATCAAAATTAGCTTTAATTGGTATGTAGCACACAGATCAAATTATTATGAAAGTAAATGAAATGCCCAAACACTGAAAACATTTATATTCATGTAACAACTTTTGATAAAAATCGTTTGTACATTATGATTACACTTGTTGGTTTTAGGATTCATAGACCAACATTTCAATTAAATATGTATAGTGAGGCATAATAGTATATTACATACCGAGGGTGGTAAGAAGCCCATTACACGATTTCGAAAATTACGGTACGAGCGTGAGCGAGTACCAGTAATCGAAGAGTGTGTAATGGCTACCACTCGAGTTGTGTACTATACTTTTTCCACGACTTTATGTTTAGTTTTTTTATAAATAAAAGCAGAAGATTATGTAAACTTTAAGTAACAATACAAATAATAATACAAACATTTGCGTTTGTCAAGGCGATGCTATTTGTTTCATAGCCAGCTTTACGTAAAATCTATTGAAAGTTCTCAAGATTTTGGGGGCTCGCGGCTAATGCGATTGTGAAACTGTTACGTAATATATATATATATATATATATATATATATATATATATATATATATATATATATATATATATATATATATATATATATATATATATATATATATATATATATATATATATATATATATATATACGTAACTGCCCTTACGCACAGTTTGGCTTCTTACAGTATAGTGTTTGTAATTAGAGATTTACTGATAAAGTAGACGGTGTGTAATTAGGTTCTTACTAATATAGGAGTAGAAAAAAATATTTAATGTGTTCTTCTTAAATTTTAAAGTATTTCAGATAATGAGAACACAGACCCACAAAAAAAGTGGTGTGTGCCGGGTGTTGGACTAGGATTTTCTGGACCATTTTTGTTTCGCTGAACTCAAAGGTCAAAATTGGGGGTTAAACAGCAAATAATCGAGAAAAAGCGTAATTTCAGATATTAACAATTTTTTTAATTTAAAACGTCAAAATTTCAAAAACTATAAAAGATATAGGAAACTGTATTTTTACAAAATGCAATATTTTTCGAGTTATAAACAAAATCCGAATTTTTAGGATCTTTTTAAGGTATACCTCTCGGAAAAATTTAAAATATTAATTTTTTGGATTTTTTTTTGCAAATTGTAGGTAACTAAATAGGGGATTCAAATAAATAAAATAAATAATTATTATTATTAAAAAAAAAAACAAAAATCACATTAATAAAAAAAATATTTTCCTATTTTGGATTGAAATTTGTTGTTAAAATTACATTTTTTGATGTTTAACCCCCAATATTAGCCCGACACCCAGCACAAAACACTTTTTTTGTGGACCTGTGGAATTTTGTAATCTTTAAATTAAAACACCGTATAAGCTACCTCTAAGTTTTAAAGTAATAACCTATTGTCTATAATTTAATCCCTTAACAGCCCATCTGAGGGGGCTCCATACTTTGTTCGTACGTTTATTCTTAGAGAACTTAAAGGCATAAGAATACCAACCATTTTATTTACGTAAAAACTATTTGACAACAACAATACAATTGTTTTCCAGATATGGATTTTTTTGTTACTGGTAAGGGCACAGTGATCATATAACTTCTTGAAAAAGATCAAATGATAGCGTCGTTACAGAAATAAATAAACACTAATATTTTCTTGAAAGTGTTAGACAATATTATCAATAACACTTAAATCTTGAACTTCCATTGTATTTATTTGTTAATTGACAGAACGTTTCGGCTAGTACCTAATATATCTCCAACCGTTTAACTAAAAACTTTGCGAACTGTCCCAAGATTAAAAAAAAGGTATAGAACAATATTTAAAGAAGGCATTTTTTTATATTTTATTCCTAGTACTTGGAATAAATTATTATGGTGGTCTTTTTATTATTTGTCAAATTACAAAGACATGGTCTCGTACTTCTAGTTGGGTACACGCCAAAAGAATCTGTATATGATGGGACCGCTTTGGTCCTGGTGCCGTGATATATAGACTGAGCCTGCTCAGTTTTATTACCCCTCTAAACTACGAGATCGGATAAAACAGAAAAAAGAAAAACCCCCAAAAATTCAAGTACTTATCTATGTGTCGGTGAAAAGTCTACCACGGTTTTCAAGATAAAAATAAAATATTAACACTTAACTGAACATTAAATAATAATTAAAATTAAAAGTGTTAGAAATTGGATACAAATTATAGAGATTTGTTGTAACTGGTAAAAAGTAAGTGTTGAGCAAATTGATTTTAGGTTTTCTAAAATAACTTTATTATTAAGCAAAGGTAACCATGTATTATTTAATGATATTAATGCTACACAATTTTTTATTTAATAATATATATGCATTTTCTTTTATTTTACTTTTTTTTTAAGTTTTCTTTGCTAGAATACTAGAATCATTCCACTTTATTATGCGGTTGTTATCAACAACCATCTCAGAATCTTTATAATTTTTGTCAAAGTTCTAACAATTTTAATTTTGATTTAATATTAAAATTCAGTTTAGTTTTTATATTTTATATTTATCTTGAAGGCAGTGGCAGACTTGTCACCGAAACGTAGATAAGTATTTAAATGTTCTTTTCTTTTTTCTATTCTCGGCGATCTGCTACTTTGTGCTGATTGTATAAAGTTTCTTTTGACGTATACCCAACGAGGGTTTTTTAATTAATGAGACCGCCACAACCTGGTAATTTTTTCAAAATGCAATGATTTAGCTTAACTTACCTTTCTTTTCAAAATCTATAATATGCCTATGGGCGCTCTTAATTTTTTAGGGGTAAAAACTACCCTTTTTTGCTTAAACCTATAAAACTATACACTAAAGCATAAGTTAAGTTAAATTTAACTCAATAAGTTAAAAAAGTAGTATTTTGTTTCTTTAAAACAATATTTGAAATATTGCTGCCCTTAAAAATCAACCCCTAATATGATAAAAAAAATATTTACCCTTAAAAATTAATATATTATCATAGTATTTTGCATAAAAATTTTGGTATTAGGCTTAACTTACCCCCCTCTTCAAAATCTCTAATATGCTGACGGTCGCTTTTTATTTTTTAGGGGTGAAAACTACCCCTTATTGCAAAAATTTCCAAAACTTTTATATTAAAGCTTAAGTCACAAAAATTTGGCTCATAAATATTTAAAAATAAGTATTTAATTCTTTAAAACATTATTTAATATGTTTCAACCCTTAAAACTGAACCTCTATTATGAGTTAATAAAAAAAAAATGTTTTCCCTAGAAAAATTAACATATTGTCACAAAGACTTAATTAAAAAATGTGATTGCTCAAAAGTATTACTAATTTAATTTTCTAATCTTCAAAAATTCACCCCCCGCAATATCACAATGCATCGAATCCCTTTTAGCATGCTCCAAAAAATTGTTTTTTAAGCATAACATCTTCAGTTTTTGTGATAAAAGTCCTTTAGAACATCGTTTTTTCGGTGTTTTTAAGAGCTATAAGGTCCTATATATGAAAACTGTTTGAAACCATTACTTTTTTAAAGGAGTGAGTTTAAAGGGCTGTAACAAGGTAGTGCTCGTCTATACACACATGTTTTAAACATTTATATCTTACTCAATTTCCGTCATACAGTAAATTTTAAAAAAGCAAAATATTTGTGATTCAAAAAGCTACAATTTAATACTTTAGTAATTTTTACGTATCTCCTTTAGATTTCGAGTTATTTTCAAGAAAAGTAATTTTTTATAATAAAGGTGCTCGCCCACTAGCGCGACGCGGCACGACCGATGCGATGCGACACGACACGTCGCAACAGAGTTCTCCGCCCACTGAGTGAAGCGACGCGACGCGATGCGGCGCATCGCGAAATCTTCCAAAATGTGGCAGAGGGGCGAGTTGTCATGGAGAGAGAGCTTATCGGACGAAGATATTTATGTGTTTGGAGTAATTGGTGCTATGTAGAAGGAAAAAACGAAAAAGAAAAAGCGAGTTTGGGCCCATGAAATTAATCGTAAGAGAAAGGCGTGTGGAGAATTCCATCACTTATTTCCAGATATGAGTAAAGATTTAAGAAAATTTTTCAAATATTTTCGCATGTCGGAAAAAAAGTTAATTGAAGTTCTTAGTTTAATACAGACGTCTATAGAACACAAAACTTCTTTATTTAGATTAATTTTTAAAAAAATATATAATAATAATAAAAGACAAATATCACAAAAAAAAACAACAAATAAACAAATGCAGTGATAATAGAACAGAGCAACATGTGAGATTTTTCACGATGATACCCGAAGGAGGCCGATAAAACTTGAATGCCACGCGACATTGTCGCTTGCTTGCTCTCTCGACTTGTCTCGAGGTGACTCGTCGCGTCGGTTCGCATCGCGCAGCGTCGCATCGCCTAAATGGGCGGACTTCAGTTTGATTACATGTAAAGTATCCCTGATGCATTTAATCTTAATTCTGAAATTTGATTTTCACTTTCAGCTTCATTTTTTCAAAATTAAGCAATTTAAATCGGTTAAAATTTTAGAATGTATTTATAATACAGGGTCCGCCACCTAACGTTTTTTTTTTCAACTAGTGCTTATTTCGTGAATGGTAACACTTAGCTCATGTTTGATTTGACAGATAATTAGTTTTATCCTTCCGCTGAACGAATATGGTTGTGTATACGCTTGAACAACGCTGGGAAATATTGCGACATTACTTTGAAAATCATGGTAATGTTGCAGAATGTGTGCGAAAATTGCGTACGGATTATGGAAGAAGAGAAGCACCGTCAGCTCCGTATGTTCGTTATCTTGTGAAAAAAGTGAAAGAAACTGGCATCCTCATCGATAAACCAAAGCGTGAAAAGCCAAAAACAGTGCGTACACCCGAGAATATTGCTGCTGTGGCAGAAAGTGTGCGTGAAGCGTCATCAACATCAATTCACCGTCGTTCTCAACAATTGAACATTGCGGAGACATCATTGAGACGAATTTTGCATAAAGACCTTGGTATGACGCCATACAAAGTCCAATTGGTTCAGGAGTTGAAGCCAACTGACCATCCAATGCGTTTTTGCTTCGCTAAGTGGGCCTGCGATCGACTTACAGAAGATGCCGATTTTGCCAAAAAAATCATCTTTTCAGATGAAGCTCATTTTGATCTTGGCGGGTATGTAAACAAGCAAAATTGTCGCATTTGGGGAACAGAAAACCCGCACGCATACATTGAAAAGCCGACGCACCCAAAACGAGTCACTGTTTGGTGCGGATTTTGGTCCAGAGGCATAATTGGGCCATTTTTCTTCGAAAATGAGCAAGGAGTAGCCGTTACAGTCAATGGCGATCGTTATCGGGCCATGTTGAACGAATTTTTGTTCACAAAAATTGAAGAGGAGGATATTGGCAACATTTGGTTTCAACAGGACGGCGCTACGTGCCACACAGCCGAAGCTACACTCGATGTTTTGCCTCCTGTTTTTGAAGATCGCATTATCAGCCGCAGAGCTGATGTCGTTTGGCCACCTCGGAGCTGCGACTTGACACCGTTGGACTATTATTTGTGGGGTGCCGTCAAAGATAAGTGTTACGCCGACAAGCCAGAGACAATTGACGCTTTAAAGGACAATATTCGTGAAGCCATTGGTGAAATACAGCTGCACACAATCGATAATGTGCTTAAAAATTGGACCGATCGTGTAGGCTACTGCATGGCCAGCCGAGGCAGCCATTTGAATGAAATTATTTCCCATTATTAACCGGAAGGATTGTACTTTCAAATAAAAAAATTAATTTGAGAAAATATTCAGTAGTTTCTTTTTTATAGCATTTAAAAAAGTTATTTGGCGGACCCTTTACATAGATAAAGAGAAATAAAAAAGGGTTATGACACATTTTAATTAGGGTGGTAATTAGGGGGTTGTTTCCGAAGATTTTTGCACTCAAAAAATTTTAGTCTAACCTTATTTTAATCATAACTCACTCAACCTTTAAGATGCATAAAAATAAAAAAAAGTCTTTGCAAAGCTTCAAAAATGTTATCATTAGTTTGCCTCGAAAAATACGTAGATTTTGCATTCTTTGCCTTTGAAACTCAGAAATTTGGTGTTTGATTAATAACAGCTAACCTTTAACAAACCTCGACTTGGTTTGTATTGGTCCCACAGTAATTACAGTATAACCATTTGATTTGTTATTTGAAAAGCTACAATTTTTATTATTTACAGTTTTTTGATAAAATGCATACTTATCCAGTTATTTGCAAAAAACCGATTAAAAACGTTGATTTTATCGACCAAAAACTCCAACTTTCGATCGCGAATAACTCGAAGAGTATGCATTTTCAAAAAAATGTATAGACCATTTTTTGCTTAAAAATTATTTTTCTATCGATATTGGTAGTAAAAATATAAAAAAATATATGCACCTACGAGCTGGTTTGGCAACCACCCCTAAGGTAAAGGCGCTCTTCGGCATTATATAGATTTTGATCCTTGGACTATTCCCTACCTACTGTCTGATTTTTAAGTCATTCTATGCATTTAAAAAAAAATTGCCAGGCAAAATGGTTCGTTTCCTGGACTAAGAACATATTTACAACCATACTTCTGATAGCGTAAATTGTGTATCGTTTTTAATTTTCAGCGATAAGTCACTCTGCGCTTTATTCTTATATTGATTTTAACAGTTTTGTTGTTGAATCCGACACAAACCGTACGCGACAACACAAAAATTCATGAATAAAATAACAATTGACTGAATACCTGAATAAAATCGTTTACTTAAAAATGCAGGTAAAGTGCCGGTTGCATGGAAAAACAATGCCATTGAACTTATAAATTAAAACATTTAAAACCTTTATACCCCGAAAGTAGATAAAAACACATTATTAAAAGACTATACACATGGTTAATAAGCAATGTGTTAAAAGGAATTCTCTGTCACACATAACTAATTAGTTTTGAGCACGGCCCGTAAATGTATAAAATTGTTTGAAAAAATTAGGTATTCTAGACATTGTCATATTGCTTGTAACATACTATGTGTTAGGTAATTAATGATTTATATCTGGAGGTAACAGAGTGGGTATAGTTCTATTATTACAGCATCATTATTCAAAACTACTAATCTTTACACCTAAAATTTATAATTTTCTTTTACCTAGTAACTTTTTGATCTTATTAGAAAATGAGTAACATAAACCTTTTAAAAAGTTATACTAAAAAATATAAATTTAAAGAAAATCCGCTTCTTTTTTTTCACTTGAAAAAATTGAATTAAGAAAGTCAATACTGACAATTAAGAAGCATTTTAAGATAAAGCGTTAATCCTATTATTAAAGTTCATGTTCTATGTGCAAGTGTAGTATCCTGCAAAAAAAAACAACTTCTCAGTGTTTCTTTTTTTATTTTGCCCAAAATATTTTAAGTGTAAAATATAATTTTATAATAACCATCGCAGCATTACTTATTTTTGTGACTATTTCACTGGAGTGTATTAAACCGGCAATAAAATCGGTATCCAGCTGAAAATATTGCTACCTGGACAAAACCAACAACATGGTATTTCAGCGACAATTTTTTGACTTTGTCAAACTGATTTTTTCATTCATAATTTTTGAATTATCGGCAAAAAATGAATCTAAAAAATGTGAACAGATTTGGAAGTAATGCATTTACTGAGATCAAAAAAGCAATTCATAACACGATCCCTTATAACACGGCGAAATCGAAAAAATCTGCTTGGGAACAATTTTCCCAATTTCTTGAGGAAAGAAATTACAATTTGGAAAAAGATACTTCGCCAGAAGATTTGGCGAAAATTTTAGAAGATTATGGGTATAACATGAAGAAAAGAAATGGAGAGGACTACAAAGAGTCTAGTATAAAATCGTTGTAGAATACAGTGGCACAGATGGTGCAAGAAAAATATTTCAAAGAATTTGGCAAAAAAGTGGATCCATTTTAGGACATAATATTTAAATCAGCTCGATTGGCACGAGATGCAAAGCGTCGGCAACTTCAGGCAAGGCCTGAAAAAGGAAAGTGAGTTCAAAAGCATTTACACACAGATCTTTTGGAAATGGTCAAATGTTACGAGAGGACAAGCCAGACGGATTACAAAAATATTTTTCCACATTTGTTCCTTTGAACTTGCTCTGGCGTGCAATGAAGCCGTTAATTGTAAAATTCAGTATTTTTAAAAAGAACTGGACCTCAAGGGTAGGTAACTAAATAATTGTTATATTTATTTTGTTTGCTTAAAGATTAATTTTTTTAGGCAACTTCTCTGGAAGGGTTGAATATAATCCCATATTTTCGAAAACTTCCCAAGGAGGCTCTAAAAGTTTGACAAATAGTAAATGGCTAGTAAGAAACAGAACCAATGAAACCTGTGTCCAGTCAGATTATATTTGAAATTAATGGAAAAAAGAGCAACCAATCCTCACTTGAACACAGAGCGATTATTTTTAACTATACATCCCAACTGGAAAAAAGGAGTATGCGACAAAAACATGCCTTTGGGCTTAAATACCTTATCAAAGTGGACAAACCAATCTGCTGAAAAAATTGGCTTAGATACAAAAAAATTTAAAATTACCAATTATTCCCATCGATCTTCTGCAATCTCTACTTTAACAAAAAATGGAGTTGGTGATCAAGAAGCTATTAAGCTCAAAGGACATTCTAGTACCAACTCTTTAAAACCATATCTTCAGCTGAATCCAGAGCACCACCTAAATTTAATTAACAATTTGCGACAAAATAAGGAAAATGAGCTTCGGCCTCTACGAGTACACAGGTCCAGGTACAAACTTAATCTGCTGTTGTTGAAAAAAACAGCGCTCAAACTAATAATTATTATAATTGCACATTTTATATAAATAATTAGGTAGTTTTTAGTTTACTTGTTTTGATGGCAATTTTTTTTTAAATAAAATAATTCTGTGTTCTGTTTATTTTCAAAATCTCCTTACGTGAAATAGTCATGACGAATACCACTCAAAAAAAATTATGTAGGCAAAATTGTTCTCAAGGTTTTATTCAAGTTTGTTGCTTTTCGGTAATTTCGCCCATCAAATTTTTGATAAAATCATCATCGTGATTTTTTCAAAAATGTCATTCGCGAAATTGCCAAGCACACACTTTCATTCATACCTTTCGAATATTTTGCCGACAAAATTTTTTCTCTTGTGATATTATATATGAAAATATATTTTTATAATATGTTAAAATATTTTATTTAATAATTAAATTTTCTCTAAAAATTTAATTAGGTTTTTTATATAATCTGAATAAATTATGTAATTGAATCCTATACCTTTTGCCTAAAACCAATGAGCTGTTAGTTTAACTGGAGAAAGCATCTATTTGGCATAAGCGTGGCATCATAAACGCACATTCTAAGGTTCTGCCTAGCGATGAATGAACCTCTGTACTCGAAACAATAAAATCCACCAAAACCCGGGAAAATGGTTACTACAGATACTATTTTGTCGTAAAGCGTGGCTGCCAAGTATCTTTCTGTTTCATTTACTTGATAGTATATTATGATTAAATTTTACCTAATTTATTCCTAAAATAACATCAACTCTACTATTGTATTTTAAACTGTGAATAATATTTATTACTATGAAATATAACACAGAAAAGTAATGATGACAAAATACCATTTTGTTTTTGGACAGCTACTAATAAAGGCGCGACAACGTGACAACAGCGGATTTTTGTAGAAGCGTACTTCCACCACCTTCAGCTTCGCTCGACAGATGACACATTCAATATGGCTTTTTAGTCTAAATGTGTTTTGTTGTTTGGGTAATTTTTGTGACAATTGTATAAATTTCAGTTATGTGTAAGTGCTTTTAATAAATTAAAATGGTGAGGCAGTGCGAAGTGTGTAAAGTGACGAATATGATTCCTGGATTATCATTTTACAAGTAATGCTTGTACCATTCTATCGCCAATAATAAACACAACATGTTGGGCACAGCTCTTCATTGCGTTTATGAATAAAATGCTTTCTCTATCTATGATGTCAGCTCATTGCCTAAAACAATATTGATTATATCAAAAGAAAAAAAAAACATGTACAGTAACGGCCACTAAATCTTGGGCAATTCTTTTTCCCTTTCGTAAAATAGGCTTATGCCGCCTTCTACTGAATATACATACCCGTTTAAAAAACCTAATAAAGAAACAGGCGTCCGTTGTCAGTATCTAAAAATATTTTTTAAAATGCCAAACTTAACTTTGGATCAGAAAGTATTACTTATTCATTGTATTGAGCAGAGAAGTTGGCTGGAAAGGGATGTGGCGGAAGAGCTTAACATCCCAAAGAGTACTATTCATTTATTTAAAAAAAAAATGGCTTCCAGCTTTTTTCTCAAAGGAAACACACTCCTTTGAGAGAAAAGCTGGAAGTGGTCGCCCCAAACTATCGAATCAAGAACAAGACAATAATTTAGTTAATGTTTTAAAAAACCAACCATTTAAATCTCAGTTATATACGGCAAAAACGAAAAGCAATTTCCCAGCATCGGTTAGAATGGTACGGCAAAGAATAAGGCAAATATCCAAATTGCGCTGCCACCCGGCAGCCTAAAAACTGCTTTTAACAAATATAAAAAACGTCGCATTGGATTTGCTCTACAATTTTACTTGGAACCACCGATTTTTCGGGAAATATCATATTCACCGATGAAAAAGTGTTTCAGTCGTGCTACAATTGGATACTTAAGGTATACAGGCCTCAAGGAACGCGATTTGATGAAAAATATATCCAAAAGGACAGAAATAGCCGGCGATTTCCGGTTGGGGGTGGCTGAGTGCACAAGGACTGGGTGAATGTTATTTTATCGAAGGAATGTTCAATGCGGAGGTATATATAGATCTACTACAGCATATCATGCTTCCTTCTGTACTGGATCGATTTCCGGACAGAAATTTTATCTTTTAGCAAGATAAGTGTCTCGTTCATACGGCCCGGCAAGTCGATGAATGGATGGAAGAGCAGCGTATCATGGTTTTACCGTGGCCCGCACGTAGTCCGGATGTTATGGAAAATGTTTGGGGCTTATTAGTTAAAAAAATAAATAGGAAAAAAAGTTTAGGCCGCAAAATCTTAACGAACTTAAGAATGAAATTTTTGAGGCGTGGAATGAGTTACGAGGAAATCCGGGCTTTGGTCCATTGGATGCCTGGAAGGCTAAACCCTGTCTTAAAAAAAAACGGAGCCCCAAGAAAATATTAAATTTGTTTGGAAGGATATTTAAGTTTGTTTAAATTTATTAAATTGTAAATAAATGTATTAATTCGTTAGTTCTTATAGAATATAAATATTTTCTTTTACCTTTTGCTTTATTTATAGTAATTAAAAGTAAAACAAGGTAAAAAAGAGCGATTTACAAAAATTGGCAAAAAAGTCAAAATTTGACAAATTTTTTGCCTGAGATTTAATCTCCGTTACTATACCTACAAATTTGCTTTACAATGAAGTTCGTAGTAAGTATTCCATTTTGCTTCGGGGTCATCTAACGATGACTAAATAGGGTCATATCGATGGTTTTCCTCTTCTGAAATAACGATATTGTATATTTTTTTCGTAGAAACTTAAAATAATACTTAAAAAGTAGTTTGAACTAAAACCAAAGAGATACAACCCAAAATTAACAATTTCAAAATGGGACTTCTCATTTATTGGTTTCCTAATAAATGCGTGACATTTTTTTTTTAAACAATTTAACGAAAAGGATTTTGCATTTATTTTTATTAACAACAGAATAAATGTAGTAATATGTTTACCTTTTACCAATGTATATTAATAGTTATTGTAATAAACGCTAGACTCTGACAGAACATTGACTTTTGTGTTTTGGCGTTTTAGGTATTTATGTGTGACTTTTTTAATTTCTAAGTTAAATAATACGTAATTGGGAGTAATATGTATAATATATTCAGGTCTTCAGTTAATGGACTAATAGGGGATAAAAAAGTTTTACATTAAATATTTTTATTATTAGGTTGAATTGTTTTATAAGCGTAAAGCAGACTTAAAAGTGGGTATAATTTAATTTTTCCCTATTGTGTGTGTGATTATTTCGCTTAATTTATTATTTCCTAATAGTAATATTACAGATTACTTATTAAGGATTTCTATTATTATTTTTTATATGGCGTTAAACAATTGGTTTTCTAATTTACCCTGTATTTTTTATTTTACCTAATAGCACTTTATAAGGTAAATGGGTTAATATACACAGAAAATATGAAAATGTTTAGTATTATTTACTATTTAAATACAGTTAGTACTTAGCAAACCATTATTTTTTAATTAGCAGGACACAAATTATACCTAGCTCTAGGGGCTCACCCTGTAGGTTTAGGTTTTTGGTGCAATGATAAAAATTGCTTCTTTTAAGGTTCGTTATACATAATAAAAATTTGGTTTAATTTCACTGGTCGCCAAAAACCCATTTTAAGTGTGTATGGTCACTTAATTACACCAAAGATAATACTACTACAAAAGGTGGTTCATTTAAATGGGGCCTCTAAACAGTTCGGAATATCAATCTTCCGTAAATGCGAATAAAATAAGTCGATAACCCCTGCCCCAAAAAACGAGGTACGAAACCATGTATGACGTTGCCAATGTCTGTCGCTTGTACCTTATTCGGAATACGAAGTAGCGAAAGCGGTCGGCTAAACGGGTTGTGAATTTTCTAGTCGCGTTTCATCACGCCAATAGTAAAAGCCTGCCGGCAACACTGGTTAACTTTCGTTCAAGGATTGAATTGCATAGCGCGAAAATCTCTCGATGGACATCGGCTCGCGTTAGCCAAAGTCCATTAGGGGTATCAAAAATATAGCATTGTATGGTTTATCTTATCCGTAGTAGTATTATCTCTGATAGTATATTATGATTAAATTTTACTCAATTTATTTCTAAAACAAAATCAAATTATGCTCTACCATTGTATTTTAAACTGTGAATAATATTTAATACTATAAAATATAACCCAGAAAAGTTATGATGTCAAAATACCATTTTGTTTTTGGACAGCTACTAATAAAGGCGCGACAACGTGACAACAGCGGATTTTTTGTAGAAGCGTACTTCCGCCACCTTTGGCTTCGCTCGACAAATGACACATTCAATATGGCTTTTTAGTCTAAATGTGTTTTGTTGTTTGAGTAATTTTTGTGACAATTGTATAAATTTCAGTTATGTGTAAGTGTTTTAATAAATTTAAATGGTAAGGCAGTGCCAAGTGTGTAAAGTAACAAATATGATTCCTGGATTATCACTTTACAAGTAAGTACAAACTATGCTTGAAACTATTCTATCGCCAGTAATAAACACAACATGTTCGGCGCAGCTCTCGATTGCGTTTATGAATGACATGCTTTCTCTGTCTATGATGTCAGCTCATTGCCTAAAACAATATCAATTCTATCAAAAGAAAAAAACATGTACAGTAACGGCCATTAGATTTTGGGCAATTCTTTTTCCCTTTCGTAAAATAGGCTTATGCCGCCTTCTAATGAATATAAATACCCATTTAAACAACCTAATAAAGAAACAGGTGTTCGTTGTCAGTATCTTAAAATATTTTTTAAAATGCCAAACTTAACTTTGGATCAGAAAGTATTATTTATTCATAATATTGAGCAGAGAGTTTGGCCAGAAAGGGATGTGGCGGAAGAGCTTAACATCCCAAAGAGTACTATTCATTTTGTTAAAAAAAAATGGCAGGAAACACACTCCTTTAAGAAAAAAGCTGGAAGTGGTCGCCCCAAACTATCGAATCAAGAACAAGACAATAATTTAGTTAATGTTTTAAGGAACCAACCATTTAAATCTGTAGATATATACAGCAAAAACGGAAATCAATTTCCCAGCATCGGTTAGAACGACACGGCGATGAATAAGGCAAATATCCGAATTGCTCTGCCACCTGGCAGCATTAAAACTGCTTTTAACAAATGCAAATAAAGAACACCGCATTGGATTTGCTTTACAATTTTACTTGGAACCTCCGATTTTTTGGGAAAATATAATATTCACCGATGAAAAAGTGTTTCAGTCGTGCTACAGTAGGATACTTAAGGTATACAGGCCTCAAGAAACACGATTTAATGAAAAATATAACCAAAAGGACAGAAGTAGTCGGCGATTTTCGGTAAATGTTTGGAGGTGGCTAAGTGCACAAGCACTGGGTGTATGTTATTTTATCGAAGAAAGGTTCAATGCGGAGGTAAATATAGATCTACTACAGCATATAATGCTTCCTTCTGTACTGGATCGATTTCCGGAGAGAAATTTTATCTTTTAGCAAGTGAGTGTCTCGTTCATACGGCCCGGCAAGTCGATGAAATGATAGAAGAGCGGTCCGGATTTAAATGTTATGGAAAATGTTTGGGTCTTATTAGTTAAAAAAATAAATAGGGAAAATAAGTTTAGGCCGCAAAATCTTAACGAACTTAAGGATACAATATTTGAGTCGTGGAATGAGTTACGAGGAAATCCGAACTACGTCCGGGCTTTGGTCTATTGGATGCCTAGAAGGCTATACCTTGTCTTAGAAAAAAACTGAGCCGCAATGAAATATTAAATTTGTTTGGAAGGATATTTAAGTTTTTTTAAATGTATTTAATTGTTAATAAATATATTAATTTGTTAGTTCCTATAAAATAAAAATATGGTCTTTTACCTTTTGTCAAAATTCGACCAATTTTTTGCCCGAAATTTAATGGCCGTCACTGTACCTACAAATTTGCTTTACAATGAAGTTCGTAGTAAATATTCCATTTTGCTTCGGGGTCTTCTAACGAGGACTAAATAACGATATTGTATATTTTTTTCGTAGAAACTTAAAATAATACTTAAGAAAGTAGTTTGAACTAAAACCAAAGAGATACAACCCAAAATTAACATTCTCAAAATGGGCCTTCTCATTTATTGGTTTCCTGATAAAAGCGTGACATTTTTTTAAGAACAATTTACCGAAAAGGATTTTGCATTTATTTTTATTAACAACAGAATAAATGTAGTAATATATTTACCTTTTACCAATTTATATTAATAATTATTGTAATAAACGCTAGACTCTGACAGAACATTGACTTTTGTATTTTGGCGTGTGAGGTATTTATGTGTGACTTTTTTAATTTCTAAGTTAAATAATACGCAATTGGGAGTAATATGTATAATATATTCAGGTCTTCAGTTACTGGACTATTAGGGGATAAAAAAGTTTTACATTAAATATTTTTATTATTAGGTTGAATTGTTTTATAAGCGTAAAGCAGACTTAAAAGTAGGTATAATTTATTTTTTCTCTATTGTGTGTGTGATTATTTCGCTTAATTTATTATTTCCTAATAGTAATATTACAGATTACTAATTAAGGATTCCTATTATTATTTTTTATATGGCGTTAAACAATTGGTTTTCTAATTTACCCTGATTTTTTTATTTTACCTAATAGCACTTTATAAGGTAAATGAGTTAATATACACCTAAAATATGAAAAGGTTTAGTATTATTTACTATTTAAATACAGTTAGTACTTAGCAAACCATTATTTTTAATTAGCAGGACACAAATTATACCTAGCTCTATCGGCTCACCCTGTAGGTTTAGATTTTTAGTGCAATGATAAAAATTGCTTCTTTTTAGGTTCGTTATACATAATAAAAATTTGGTTAAATATTACTGATCGCCAAAAACCCATTTTAAGAGTGTATGGTCACTTAGTAACACCGTGAAAATCTCAGATATTTTTTTGGCCCTTTCCTCAAAACTAAGTATTTTGAGTTACGTAACTTTTCTTTCTGTTTAATGATATCAGTTTGTGTCTGCATAATCTAAATTTTTCCGTTCGTGGTAAAATACTCCCAGTTCTTTTTTAATTTTCGTATTTTTCAAGATTTTTTTTTCAGTACCTATACTTTATTAGTTATTGTCTGCCTAAATTAAACGCCCCAATAATTTTTCTTCCAGCTAAAGCAAACGAAAATGTATGTCATGCCATTAAAACTAAATCAACAGAAATTAAGTGATCAATATTCTCAGCTCCTTGTTAGGTAAAAAATTACTTTTTTGCGTGTCAACTTCAAGGACGTTAAAACTTATTATTTGGCTAAGGGAAATTATACACAAATATCCATTTAAGTCTATTAAACTTTAAGAACTTAATTATTCTGTTGGCATGTGTTATGAAAATTTACTTCAGTAAAGATTTAATTGCGACTTGCTTTATTAAGTATTAAAATTAATCAAATTTTAGATAAATGTGTAGAATTTCGGGCCACTGTTTATTTCTTTTTCATAGCTCATAAATTTTAAATCAACTAACCACAAAATGGTATTAGCGTCTTAAAATTTTAAAGTGTCCAAAAAGATGGACATCATATAGTGACAAATCCAGACTCTAGGGTGGATGTGAAACCTTTTTAATGCATGGTTTCAGGACGTTTACATTTATTTGAGCAGTAAGAGGTTGAAAGCTATTATCATACCGGGTTGTGCATCGCCAGACTGGCCATAGGAAATCCCATGTAAATTTTGATACATTGAAATATTGGCTCCCCTATTGAATTTACAACAAAATTGTATTAGACTATTTTGAAGACGTTGATAAGATTAGCTCACATTCTAAATTTTTTTTTCTGATAAGGAATTAAAAGTTATTTAAGAAAAACTATTTGTAAAATCGTTGCATACCTGCTACATACCTTAATGAATCCACCAGTAATAAATAAAATGTCTTGTCAACTTTTTAATTGACGTTTTACTTTGTATTAGTTATTTCAAAATGTTTTACAGTATTGAAGAGAAAATAACAATGATTAAATGGTATTACCTGGAAAATAGTTATCGAAGAGTATCCGACATGTTCTCTACGTTTTTTCCTGACAGACCCATTCCAAGTAAGACAACAGTTCATAAAATGGTTCATAAGTTTGAGACAAAAGGTACTGTTATTGATAAATGCAACTGCTTAGAGCGAAATAATAATGTACTCGATGGAAGAGCTCAAGAAAATAATGCCGATTTAGATGTTTTACTTCATGTAGAAGAAAATAAAGGAATTAGCAGCAGGCTTCTTGGCAAAGTTGTAGGAAAGGATCACAGCACAGTACTACGCAAATTAAAGAAATATAAATATCATCCTTACAAATATCAAAGACATCAGGAATTAAGGGAAGGCGATGAGATCCAAAGAGCAGATTTTTGTTTTGAAGCTATGGAAATGGCGAATAACGATGGGGACTTCTTACGCCATATTTGTTTTAGTGACGAATGCACTTTCACATTAAACAATGAACCAAACGTTTAAAACATCAGATACTGGAGCAAAGAAAATGAACACAGATTTGTATCTACACTGACTGGACTCAATACCCTCAAAAGGTAAACGTTTGGGCGGGTATATTTGGATATCGGATTATTGGACATTTTTTCTTGAATCACAGTTTGGGAACAGAAACTTTTTTAGAACTATTACAAAATCAAGTGGGCCGCCATTGGAAGAAGTTGAACCTGACAATCAAGACATTTGGTTTTAAATGGATGGTTGTCCTGCACACAATTCACGAGAAGTAAGGACCAAATTATACCATAAATTGGCCAGCTAGGTCTCGTGATCTTTCGCCAAACCACTTCTTCCATGGGGTCATATCAAAAATGTTATTTATACAAATTTGAGTTATCAAAATTTAGAAGAATTAAAAGTTTCAATTTCAGCGGCGTGCGATCGACTATCGGCATTTCAACTTCATAATGTAAGAACTGAATTTTATAACCGTTTAGGATATTGCTTAGCAGTAAACGGAGGTCTGTTTGAGCATCTAATTAAAAAACATTAGCTTTTAGTTTCAATGTGTTGTGTTAAAACGAATTTTTAGACAGTTTTTAAGTGTGTTTTTCACCTTCCTATAAAATTGTTTAATTATGTAAAAATCTCATTATGTAGTTCAATGTAATTACTTGTATTTATTAAATGATTACAACCATTATTTTCTCCTTAATACCGTAAAACATGTTGAAATAACTAATACCAAGTAAAACGTGAATTAAAAAGTTGACAAGACATTTAATTTATTACTGGTGGATTCATTAAGGTATGTAGCAGGGTATGCAACGATTTTACAAATAGTTTTTCTTAAATAACTTTTAATTGCCTTATCAGAAAAAAACGAAATTTAGTATGTAAGCTAATGCTATCAACGTCTTCAAAATAGTCTAATACAATTTTGTTGTAAATTAAATTCAAATTTCAATGTATAAAAATTTACATGGGATTTCCTATGGCCAGTCTGGCGATGTACCACCGGGTATAATAACGACACTCTTCAGGTTTAATTTTTTTATTGAGCAAGTCAGGATATTAAGCTACGTCATTCACACAAAATATCAACTAAGAAATAATTCGTGCCGTCCCCAAGGATGGTTACCACTACTTTTGTGGCTGAAGGCACAATCTTTGCTTTTTTAAGTTTTAAGGAGTTTGGTAGCACCACTCTAGATTTGACCTTTTTAATCCTGGTGTAAAATGATAATTACAGGTTTCGTTGGTGGCAGGTTTTGTTCTATAATAGGTCTGTTTATTATTCAGAAATTGTTCACACTATTTTACATGTTTTTATACACCTTATCCCAAAATATATTTTTCATAAAAGTCCTTGAATTGATGATTTTCTTAACGTTACCAATGCCAATTTCTAATGTTTGTAATCTTTCAAAGACATTTTTTGTGAGCTAAAGTAAGATCAATTTTATTAGATTATTGTTGCTTTATAAGATCATTTATTTGGTTAAACGGTTTTCGGATGTCTCGCAAGCATCAAATTTTTTGACTTTTGTAGCTCGTTCAAGTTCTTACACCAATTTAACACCTAGGTATCTAATAAATGGATTCATATAGTGCGCTGGAAGTTTTTCAAAATATTGCTTAATTTAGCATCCCCATTCTCAAGAAATCTAACTAGGTTTCCCAACGGAAACGTCAACTTCTTGGTCTGTCTCTTGACAAAAAAAAACAAAAACAATTAAAGTGACTGTGATATTATGTACGCCTTCTAGATCTTTATAGTAGGGATTTTAGAACGAAAATGCAAAAAGAAAAATGTTTTGTTTTAAAAAAAATTTTTGGACATTTTAAACTCTCCCCAAACTTACGTGAGCACTGAATATTATACAAACAAACAATTGAGTGGGTCGTATTAGAAATGGGCGAAAAATTCGGTCTCCCCCGTAGCGTAGTGGTCAGAGTCTCGGATCACCACCCCGGCGATACGGGTTTGATTCCCCGCCGGGGAGACATATTTAGCTAGAAGTTATTAAAAAAAACGT
>JAHBCN010013989.1:0-23466 GCA_019359885.1 Listronotus oregonensis
AAAAACCCCCAAAATCCCCACAATTACTAGGAATTCCCCCTAAAAAATTTCACTATTAATAAAATAAATAATTAAATATTTTTAAATAAATAATACTTTAAAAATAATTTATAAATAATAAAATATCATTAAACAAATAATAAGTTCAAAACAATCAATAAATAATTTCATTCAGCAAATTTTTTTTATATTTTTTATTCATAAATTATCTAAAGCTTCAAGTAATAAATCTCTTACTGAGTTGATGTCGCTAAGGCGGTATGTACAAAAATGAATATGATTGGCTAGGTTGGATTATCCCAGGGCCTATACTATTACACCTTTATTTTGCTTAATTTAACATAGAAAAAAAAAATATTTAAAGTTATAAAAATCCATAAAAATACCCTTATAAATATAGCATTCCAAAAAAAATCTCATGCCACTTTTTTCCCCCTAAATTTGGGGGAAAAACCCCTAAGTTGGCAACCCTGCCCAATGTAATAGGTGTAAGAAATATTTGTAATTTTGTATCGGTAAACAATTAATTTCTTTTTCTTAAAATATTAAATGTATATAACTACTGTCAAATTGGAAAACATGAAGTTTATAGAGCTCGCTAAAAAAATGGCCAATGGCAAGTATGGTGTTTCGACTTACAATTGTAAAGTCAAAAATCTTCGTAACAAAAAATAGGCCGCTATTTTTCACTATTTTTATTTAATTTGCTTTTACGTGATGATCTTGGGGTTTCATTAAATTAAAGTATTTTGATATCACCCTATCTAGATAAGCCAATAAGCGACTACGACCAAAATTGGAAAGAAAAGCAAAAGTTTCTAGGTTTCTATTTCAAAAAATATTTCCCCTTCTCTCATGTGAATCATTATAGTCCCATCTGCCGAGGTGTGTCATCAATCTGATTATTTGTTTTTACTCTTCTATGATCAAGGGTGGTAATAAGTGCATATGACGCTGTTGTAGAATAAAATTAAACTTATTTAAGATTTACATTATAGTAAGTACTACATATTTATTTAAATAAGTTTAAATACTTATAATAAAATTAGAATCATACATAAAAAATATTTTTGTACCATCCTAGGTTTGTTCCGACCCCGCAAATATCCAGTTATTGTACGATCACGCGCAAGCCCAGTCAAATAAGTTTCAAACGATGGGTGACGGTTTATTACACGATTCCTTGACTGTTTCAACCAAACCTGTGATCGTTCCGAACCGTCATTTCGATCTCCATGCAAAGCAAGAACCCTCTGATATAGAAAGCGTTCCAACTTCGTCATTTTTGTACTGACATAAAACCGTGCAAGGTCGACACTCCCGCGTTTGATCGATTTATTTAAAAAGTTTAAAAACCGTTTCACGGCGGTACAAAAACTACAGAATGGAACGAAATTATTGTCACAAGTAAATGATTGCTTGTAGTCCAATCATGGTGGACAAAAATGCGACAAAGAACTGCTGTTACAGAACTGGCCAAGGTACAGAGACTTGCTTGCTTAGCTATAACAGGAGCAATTAAAATAACCCCAACAGCAGCCATGGAGTGTCTGTTAGACCTTCCACCACTTAACCTCATAGTGATGGGAGAGGCAAGAATGAGCTACTTCCGACTGCAACAAAAACCAACTGGTGTCTACGTTAGTTTGGGACACAACAACATAAAAAGTGAGGTTGGCGGCAATATCCTGGACGAGAGAACAGACCAGATGATTCCCCAATAGTCTTTTAACAAAAACTTTGAGGTAAAAATTCCAGATCGAAGTGAGTGGCAGCAACCCAATCTTCCCAGCACGGTTGGAGACATCATCTGTTATACGGATGGTTCCAAAACCGAGCAGGGAACTGGAGCGGGCGTGTATAGTGAAATGAGGAATTCACAATTCTTCATTCCACTAGGAACACACAGTTCTGTATTTCAAACGGAAATATATGCTTTACTGCACTGTGCAAAAGAAAATAACAGGAGGGCTTATAAAAATAAGCGAATCTGCATAATAACAGACAGACAAGCGTCACTGGGGGCACTAGTAAACTCCAAGGTAACGTCCAAGCTGACATGGGAATGCCAAAAAGAACTGGAAGTCTTGGGAGAACGCAACAGAGTAACTCTCTTGTGGGTACCAGGACAATCGGGAATAGAAGGCAACGAAAAAGCCGATGAGCTATCGAGACAGGGATCATCCACACCATACTTTAGACCAGAACCTGCCCTTGGAGTGATCAAAACCACAGCACGAGGGCAAACCAGGGAATGGATCCGAAACAAACACAAGGAATACTGGGGAAACCTCAGTAGAATTAGACATGAAAAAAGCTTCATAAAGGGCCCATCCAAAAAAACGAAGGAAGAACTACTTAGACAAAGTAGGAAAAGACTTAGCATAACGGTAGGGTTGCTAACTGGGCACGATAGCCTTAGAGGACACCTACACAAGATAGGCTCATACATTGGGGACCCAAGTTGCAGAATGTGCAATGAGGGGGAAGAAACAACCTACCATATCCTGTGCGAATGTGAAGCATTGAATCACAAAAGACAGGCATTATTTGGGCAGCCGAAAATGAGCCCACAGGAATATATCAACCAACCAGTCTCGGGGTTATACCGACTTGTGGAAGAATGAGACTAATGGGAGGATTGGTATAAATGATAATGGGAGATTAGGCACAAAAAGCCCAAGAGGCTGCGCTGCCACCGGTAGTGAATCAAGTCGGCTCCCAGGGAAGAAGAAAAAGAAGAAGAAGAAGAAGTCCAATCACTATAGCAAAAAAAGTCATTTTTTTAATTAATGTAAACAGATATCTGACTGCGCCATGACTTCTGGAATAACCTGTAGATTACTAAAATCAAAAATCCAACCAATTTTTGTTTCAGGTATTTTTTAAACAATTATTATTAAAAAAAAGGGTTCTTTTATCGTTTTTTTTTTAATATAGAAAGAGTACTGGCTATATCACTTTACTCATAGAAGACCGTTTGTAAAGAATTCAAAAATCTACAAAATGGTTCCCGATCCGACAATTTTTCACCAAGAAAAGACGGAAAAACGCTTAAAACAGACCTTTTTTCAAAAATTCATATTATCGTTAATTTTCAATATTAAGGCCTGATTTTTTAGGAAATGATAGTCAATAACAAATACTTTGAGCTGACAAAAAATAAAAATTGTCGCATTAATAGTTTTTATTCAATCGCACTATGAACAAATTAGACCCTCATCTTGCAAGTACCGTGAATACAGGGTGCCACAGATTCGAGTGCATGCATGGGGATCTCGGAAACCGTAAGAGATACGAAGTCGGTTAAATTATGGCAAAGTTGTGCATTTAGGTACCTAACAACATGCCTATTAGAAAGTTGTAAAATTCCGAGTACTTCCGGAGATATCTGGAAAAAACCGAAATTTGCTGATTTTTGTTTTTATTTTTTTCTGACGTTATTTAAAGAGATATGAAAAAACAAAAGACACTTTCTCATGGCCATTTTTTAAGCTCTGCAAAACAGTGTTGAGAGATTTTTCGTACAAGGTTTTGTTTTCGTTAAACCATCATCAACTTTATTTTTTTAAATAAGGTACCCAATTGTTTATTGCATTTTTTGAAGCAGTTATAATTCCAATTACAATGATGTATAACACTTAATATTATTCTGTTAAATAAACATATTTTCCATAAGAGGCAATGAGTTAGACAAGGAACGCACATCATTTCTTATAGGGGCATTCCATATTTGTTAATAAATATTAAGTGTTATACATTTTTGTAATTAAGATAATAAGGGGTTCAAAAAAATAAAATAAAAAACCCAGGTCCGTATTTAAAAAAGTAAAGTTGATGATGGTTTAACGAAAACGAAACGTCGGGCGGAAAATGTCTCAACGCTGTTTTGTAGAGCTTAAGAAGTGGCCATGAGAAAGTGTCTTTTATTTTTTCATATCTCTTTAAATAACGCTAGAAAAAATTAAAAATTAAATTAGAAAATTTTGGTTTTTTCCGGATATCTCCGGAAGTACTCGGAATTTTACAACTTTTTAATAGGCATGTTGTTAGGCACCTAAATGCGCAACTTTGCCATAATTTAACCGACTTCGTATCTCTTAGGGTTTCCGTGATCCCCATGCATGCACTCGAATCTGTGGCACCCTGTATAAGGCAAATTGTCCGATTTGAATTTTTAAAACGGCTTTTTAAAGTTGAGATTAAAAGCTACAAATTGTATATCTCACATTTTCATATAAGTTTGGAGAACATTGTTAAAAATGCCTGTGAACATAGCGCGTCGAGCGCGACCGAGACGTATATTCGCTTCTGGGTTCCCCCTCCACGGTCGACTCAGTACGTCTCGTCGCGAATTTTCGCTTGACGCGCTAGGTTCACAAGCATTTTTCACAATATTTTCCAAACTTATATGAAAATGTGCGATATATAATTTGTAGCTTTTAATCTCAACTTTAAAAAGCTCAAAGTATTTGTTATTAACTATAATTTCCCAAAAAATCAGGCCTTAATATTGAAGATTAACGGAGATACGAATTATTGAAAAAAGATCTGTTTTAAGCGTTTTTCCGGCTTTTCTCGGTGAAAAATGGCCGGATCGGGATTTTTCAAAAACCATTTTGTAGGTTTTTGAGTTCTCTACAATCAGTCTTCTATGAGTAAAGTGATATAGCCAGTACTTTTTGTTATATTAAGAAAAAAACGAAAAAGAGGCCTTTTTTAATAATTATTGTTTAAAAAAATTACCTGAAAAAAAATTGGTTCGATTTTTAATTTTAGTAATCTACAGGTTATTCCGGAAGTCATGGCGCATTCAGATATCTGTTAACATTAATTACAAAAAAATCTCTAATGATTGGACTATTGTCTTACGCTGCTACGTTGCCAAAATAGTTGGTAAGCTAGTCAATTCTAAATAGTGCTCAGATTAAAAGCTTATTTAAAAAATTCTTTCTTATTACCCTACTTATATCACATAAATCTAATATATTCTTTTTAAAAAAGTGATAACATACAAAAAGTCCTGTATATTGTGCTTCAGCAGCACGTTATTAAGGCGCCATACAAGGTCAAATAAGTTGCTTACTGGACAGTTTACAACATAGTAAGTTTATTTTTAGAAGTTGTTCCTCGTTATGCGGGATGTGTTGCTTTTATTGGTTTTATTGCGGTTTTGATTGAATATGTTAATATAATGCTTAAATTTGTTATGTATGACAATAATATAAGATGGTAAAATACACAACCTTAAAATAAAGCAACGCTTTCTTTTGTTAAGCTCTAAACTATCTAAAAAATAGAATATCGACGTTCCATTTTACTCTATAAATTAAATCTGTAGATTTAAGCATATTTTTTTTACTTGGCACGTTATAACTAAATTGTTGTTGGTTTTTAACAATTTGTCCAACCTGTATAATCGGTGTTTCTAATATTTTGAGTACCACAATACTCACAATATAAGATACTTTTTCGTTTAGAAAAAGAAAATTGAAAGTTGTTATCTATAATGTGATAAAATTAGATCAAAAAATATATCCAACCAGAAGTAGGTAAATATATAAATGTATATCTACGACTCTTGTTGGATATACATATGTTTTGATCTAATTTTTAATTATACACACTTCATACTCTTTTTAATTCTAATTAAAAATAATATTTTACTTAAGCTCGAGAAACAAAGGGGAGGCAAAAAACGAGGATGTCTTGTTTCTCGAAGAGAAGCAAGAGATCTCAAAAACCTTTTATTACATTACTATTTGTACTTAATTTTCTAAATACACTATATGAAGGATTTGTATGTGGTTCTTGAATTTACAAAAATAGCCCTAATTTTTTTTTGTCCCTACAGGTCCTGTTGCGATTTTGGATAATGCAGTTAGACATCTTTATCTAAATTTCTTGCAAAACACGTTACTCATTCTTCTGGAAAACGTGCTTCTTTTACTTCAGATGCATAATGGCGCCACACCTGATTTTGCCTAGCTGTTCGCCAATATTTACATGACCAATATCCCAATCGTAAACTGGAATAAGAAATTTTACAACTAATAATACTTATATCCAACAAATTTAACAACAACCGACAGATGGTCTCAAAAACAACACCTGGATCGTTGACATGCGTCACCTAGTCAAAGATATGCAAAGAAAAGGCTAGGCGAACCTTCCAAGAAACTAACAGCAGAGGTCCTCTTTTTAGGGCTTCTATAACAAGAAAGGGGAGCACAGTTAGTCAATAGGCTGCACACGCCTGGCCAACTTCTTATGGGGATACTGAAAACAGTGACATTTGACAATTATATCATTGCCAGGGAATAAGTAGATTTCTATATTTTTCCATATTTTGCTTTGTAGTAACTTGGTAGTAAATTTCTAGATGGCGAAACGTCGTTTTTTTTTAACCAATGAAAAGTGAGAATTATTTATATCCCTTTTCACCATAAATCCCCGTGTTGTGTTTGCGTCGGCCATTTTATATTCTAGTACCCAACCGCTGTGTTCACACATCGTCGTTGTGGTTGGGCCCAGTAGGATCTTTTGGAACATGCGCTAGAGTTGCTGGTTATCGGCAACTCTTTTGGCTAGCGTATGGAACGAGATCCGAAGCTAAGATGAACACAAGGCTTTAACTCAAGGTGTTAGCATACCATGCTGATGAGTGAATGACATCCTGTGCCTTAAACAGGTGTCCCCAACGGTGCCTCTGAGATACAGGGCGACCTCTCAGATTATCTAGCCTTACTGCGGTAATGCGGGGCTCTGCCGTGGTGGACTATTACTTCCCTAGTTCCAAACAGAAAGCGGACAGAACCACTTTCATGGGAAAAAAGTGACAAAGGTGCGCTGACCGAAACGGATAAGTCCGTTTCGAGAGGTGCCACTCAAGGTCACAAGCAGACAAAGGTGCGCCGACCGAAACGGGTGAATCCGTTTCGTAAGGTGCCCCTGAAGTCACCGGCGCCTGGTTCACGGGGAAGGACTAATCCATCCCGAACAAACAGGTGCTTAGGAAGGATTCCCTGAATCCAAACAGAAGGCGGACAGAACCGCCTTTATAGGAAAAGGGTTCCCTGGCTTTAAACAGAAAGCGGATAGGACCGTTTTCATAGGATAAGGCCGGAGATGCGGCCTCAGAAAGAACATCTGGTTCCTGTAACAAGGACCTGGTAGCTACCCACGTCACTAGACCGGGAGAGGAGGGCATGATGGATCTAATCGTCTGCTCGTCATACTCTCCAGGAGACAGGGACACCAGAACACATCAGAACACATTGTGCTCGTTTCCGGTAGCGACACAAGTAACAGGAGATGTAAAACTCTCTCCCAATCTGGTATCGGATTCATTAGAAGTCCGATCCTATTGGGAGAAATATAAAAAGGTGTGAGCCACAATAGACCGAGCGATCGCAGTGAAGGGCGTAAAAAGTCCACTCACTTTAAACCTACCTACCTACCCTACCTATATTCTAGTATTTGTGTTGTAAGTGTTGATTTTGGGTTGACTGTTTTAAATTTGCGTCCTTTTTTTTCATATTATTGTGAAAAAATTATAAGGTAAGATTTGTTATTTAAATATTGTGGTAAGCCTTTTTCGATATTAAACCAAGATTCTTTTTAAATATCTTCGCAATGGCATCAACACAACACATTGTAGGCTGAAATATTCTTGTAAATATCCTTGTTGCAGAAACGCCCATTATAGTAAAATTTTAAGCACAGAATTTAAGAACAAAAAGTTTCATTCTTTTTCTCGAGATCCCTAATCGTTAGAAGCTTGGAAAATTAAATTTACTTTAAGTCCCTCAAAAGATTGTAAAAATTTATGTTTGTGAGGACCGTTGTTCAAAATTAAATTATGCAAATCTTGAGGATCCTTCTCGCCTAAAATATAGAGCTGTACCTTGGTCACCCTTTATGAATTCCATTTTGACCGAACACAGTTACCGAAAATGTTTCAATTCTTTTAAAAATTTACCTCTTGTTATTTTATACCTTCTTTACAAAATCTCAATTTCATGTTTAACTTGTCAAAGTAATCTCTTTTTAGTGGAGGTAACCGAAAAAGCATTTATTTGTAATGTTTAAAGAGTTTGATAACGAACGAAGGCTTAAATATGTTAGTGAAGCTTTAGTCAATAGACAGACTACATGCTGGATATTTACAAATATTTGGATGAGAATGTTTACAAGAATAAAATTGAAAATTTATTTAGGCAACAATATTTCGAACCTTTCTGCAAGCTCTTTTCATTTGTCCAGACCGTAAGTGCTTCTATGAAATATTTAACCCAACTTTAAAAATTTGTTTTTATAAGTATCTTAAGAAAGGAAAAATAGTTTTAAATCTAAAAAGAGAGTAAGCGATAGACATAAAAATATAATACAACAATTTAAACAATAATTTTTGCCTTTTTTATTAATACATGTTTACAATTTATGTTTATTTTTCAGTTACCACATTAATTAAAATTCTTTATATATTTTTGCCCGCTGTTTTGTCTTTGCCTAAATTAATAGGTAAAGTTCCCATATCATATTTTATGTATTTTTAGTCTGTTCTGGATAAGCCAATACTGCCTAGCTTCTTTGTTTTATAGGAACCTTTTAGCATAATCTCATCCAACCCCGGCTGTGACAGTTTTAGAAGTATCTCATCCAACCCCAGGTGTAATAGTTTTAGCAGTTTTATTGTTAACCTTTAGAATATATTTTATTTTGCCTGTGTTTTCTCAGGTATAAGAATTTATGTTGTTATGAGAGAATATTTTTCATTTATTCTGAAATTTCATGTTTTATTTGTTACTGTTATTTCTGGAATGTAATTTTTTGTTGTTGTTTATAGAAAATTTGGGGCAAATGTCCCAAGATTTTCCTGGTTTTCTCAAAATATTTGTATTTATAACAAATCAATTTATAATATATTGTTAACAATAACATTTTTTGTTTGCTTTATTTTTTGCAAGTTTAAAATTTTCCCCAATCCTAACAAAGATAAAATTTTGCTGAAATCTTAGTTAACAACTGCTTATTTATTAAAATAATCAGTTGTTAAGTAATGTATTTCAGCAAAATCTTATTTTTGTTGGAATTGGAGAAAAATAACTTAGAAATAAAAATTCATAGTAATACCAACGCATTCGTCTTTTTATTATGTGCTGCCATCTATGACGAGTTTTGGTAATGCGTTAGTTGATTGTCCAGGAGTTTGGCGCTGTTGTACTGACAGAAAGTAGTTGCGTTCCGAAAGCACGAGATTTGGATTTCTAGTAGTGTTTGTTCGTTGAGGCTGCAAATATGGGTACGCGACTGGCTCCGCTTAAACTAATTAACCAACCAACCAGTCAACAAACCCAAAAAATAAAATAACATAAACAGTATCGTCGTAACACTATTATAAAAAAGGTTTTTGAAAATTATAAATTTAATCCAAAATTTTTAAGGGAATCCAAAATTATTTTAAATAACAGGCTATAGATAAAAAAAATATTGTTGGGATTTTTTCATTTTGAAGCATGGTTAAAATTAATTTTTGAAGATCCATCTTGTAATACAAAATACGTTAAAAAAATTTAATTACACTGGAGTCTCGCTAATCCATACCCCGCTTATCCGAAAATAAGCCTAATCCGAATAGGGCCAGGACAAAAAAAAATTATAAAATTTAAGGACTAGGAAAAGTAAAAAAAACAAGTTTTTTTAAGTAACGTCGTACGTTTCTTAACAAAATCTTATACATAATTTATTTATTTGTTAAACACTTACAAATTATTGACAAGCACAATTTAAAGTCAGTGATATTCTTCTGAAGCAATGCACTAAATAGGCTTTACACCATCTATTGTTAAATATTAAAGGTGTATTTAGCGTCTGACCTTTAAATTTTACACATCAGACGCTAAATATGCCTCAAAAAGACAATAATACGTCATTATGTGACAAAATTCCGCCTAATCCGAATTTTTGCTAATCCGAACAGGGTTCGGTCCCCATTAGTTCGAGTTAGCGGGACTCAACTAAATATTGGAGATAACAAACGATAAATATTTTTTTTTTTGAGAAATCAATAATGAAAATGTTTTTTAAAGACTTGGTTTCACAGTATAGATACTCATTCTTAAGGTGATTTAAAAATTGTGTATCTTTAAATATCATGAACTTGAACATAAACACTAGAAATAAATTTGATATTAAATTAAAAAAAAAACAAAAACTTGTTACATTTTCATTGATTTATAAATCAGTGAAAATTTAACCAGTTGGTTTGTTTTCTACTTATTTTAAATTTAAATTTCCACCGAGTAACAGCCAACTCTATTCGAATTTTTTAGGGAATCCAAAATAATTTTTTGGCCGATCATTTATTTATGAGTATTATTAACGTATACATACATACATTCTCGTTTTTTTCGTAATAATTTCTTAACTAAATGACATAGCGGTAAAAAAATTGGGATGTGGGGGTTTTTGAAGCGAGAAATTCAAATTCGTCCATACTTCTAATGTTGCTGGTAGAGGGCGCCAGCTACGGCCAACCCCACTTGTTATAGATGGCATAACCTTTTTTTTGCTTGGTATATTGACCTGTTTATTAAAAAAGAAGTTAGTATTATTCCCGCTGCGTCAAAAATGTATACCCCATTTAGGTCTCTAGGAGCAACTGTTTTCGAGATAAACGCACTTTAAAGGATCCCGCAATTTTTCGACGAAAAGTGGGTTTTGATCAATTGTTTTCAAACTTTGAAAAGTAATAGTTTTCAACACGCTTATCAAAAGTCTCAAGGGGCACAAAACCCAAAAACCTTTTAACCCCCAAAATTAGCCCCAAAAGTCGCTGGGGATTTGGAGATCTTTGAGGGTGATTTTGCGGGGTTAGAGAGGTTTTTGGGTTTTGTGCCTCTTGAGACTTTTGATCAGCGTGTTGAAAACTATTACTTTGCAAAGTTTAAAAACAATTGATCAAAACTCATTTTTCATCGATAAATTGCGGGTTCCTTTAATGTGCGTTTATCTCGAAAACAGTTGCCCCTACAGATCTAAACGAGGCATATATTTTTGCTGAGCAGGAATTTTACTAACTTCTTTTTTAATAAATAAGTCAATATACCAAGCTTAAAAAAAGTTATGCAATCTAAAACAAAGGCCGTAGCTGGCGCCCTCTACAAGCAGCATTAAAAGTATGGATGAATTTCTCGCCTCAAAAAACGCCCAAATCCCAAAATTTGTACCGCTATGTCATTTAGTTAAGAAGTTATTACGAAAAAACGAAAACAAAATTAAAAGTTTGACACCCTGTATCTTTGTTATTATCAACTTTCGGATAAGGCAAGTTTACGTTAATTGCATTATTTCAACCTAAGAAATCTGCTGTTGCTCCATGTCCCATTACTTCTGGGAAACCCTGTATAGTTAAAAGTTAAAAAACAAAACATACTTTTTTATTATATCTCATAATCGAAAATGTTACCAAATCAATCCATAATAGGTTAAGTGGCGTTAAGTTAGTTACCAGACAAGTTTTAGCTAAATATTTACATGTTAAATACAAAGTTGTGTAAATATTTGCAATGCAAATGTTATGGCAAACACCATGGGAAGATTTTAAGTAATGTTGCTAACAGATGCAAAATCCAGTTTTGCGATAGTAATGCTCTATTTTTTCCAATTAAAACTGTTTTGATACAGGATACAAGTCATTAAAAATATTACAATTGGACTAATGATTTTAGGCGTATTGTTTAACGTTCCGTGCGCAAAGTTTAACTTTGCGCACGCATTTTCGTTCTGCATATTTGCAGTATTTATGGTCGATTTTTTAATGTATTAATAACTTCTGGATGAAATAATATTAAAAAAGGGTTCTATATTTTTTATTGTGCTTTATTGAATTTTAGATACATTTGGCGCTTAGTAAATATCCCATACCAATTTTCTTTATTATCATTTTAATATTTTTCCATGCACCATGTATTTCATAGACACCATGCTAAACAATAAAAAATTAAAGAATTTTTCTTGTTGCTGCAGCAACCAAGTACAAACTTTTCTAATGTCACGGAAGCATTAGAAAATTCGGTAAAAAGTTTAAAATAAGTTTCTAAGAATGGAGGAAGAATTGCCAGACGATGTTTTAAAAGCCACAAGTTTGGCCAACTTAGAGCTTCTGCCGGCAAAATCAAAAGAAAAGTACGAGAAACAGTATAATTCATTTGAAACATGGTGTGAAGAAAAAGGCGTTAGAACTTTGAAAGAGGAGGTACTTTAAGCCTATTTTCTCAAATTAAGCAAGGAATTTAGTCCAAATACTTTATGGTCGAAATACTCCATGCTGAAAACTGTTTTAAAGATCAAAAAAATGTAGATATCGGCCAGTTTTATAAGTTAGCTGCATTTATTAGGAAACAAAATGTAGGCTTGTGGCCAAAAAAGTCAAGGATGTTTTCAAAAGAAGAAATATCTACATTTATTAATATAGCACCTTATGAAATATATCTTTTGATAAAAATTGCGACCATTTTTGGACTTGCTGGCGCCTGCAGACGAGAAGAACTCGCAAAAATAAAAACATCCGACATCGAGGACAAAGGCAACCTAATTGTTGGTGAAGATTCCAGACGCAAAAAACTATACCTCACGTACTTTCGTCCTGTCTGAAAAGATCAACGACGGAAAGTATTTGTTCTTATATCGGAAGTATGCAGCATTACGGCCACCGACAACACATCAACGGTTTTTCGTATATTTTAAAAGGGGAATTTGCACACAACAATGCGTTGGGATCAATACATTTGGGAAGATGCCTTCTGAGATAGCAGCATTTTTAAAGTTGCCGAATCCAGAGCGGTATACCGGCCATAGCTTCCGGCGATCTTCTGCAACCTTACTTGCAAATTCCGGAAAATGACTCATAGATATAAAGCGGTTAGGCGGTTGGAAATCGACAACGGTAGCCGAGGGATACATTGAAGAATCAACAGGCTACAAAAAGGGGTTAAGTAAAAAAAAATTAAACTGCAACAAGCCAAAAACTCTCAAGAGGCCAGATGAAATTTCCTGTTCAATCAGCTAAAACACAAGATTTCGTCTTAACATCGAGCAGCGAACCATCATCGACGTTCCTAAGAAATCATTTGAAATCGGCCATAAACCTTCAACATGCAACTAATTGTACTTTTAACATTAATATTGTTAATAATAATTAATAATAGTTTTTTGTAATCAGTTAAAATAAAAATTTAATTATTTACTTTCAATTTTTAATTTTTACTGAAATATTTCTTATAATTCTAATAAAGCATTTGCAATTCGCAAGTAGAAAAAGTATTGTTCCTAATATTTGCGCAAAGTGACTATCAAGTATCACTTTGCGCACTTATTAGGAAAATAACTATTGTTATACCATGTTTTCTTTTAGTATATAAAACGAAACATTGTACTTAAGGCTTTTAGATTAATTAAGATATAATCCTGTTCAATTAGAAAAAATATCGTCAATAAAAATATAGTTATTTTCCTAACAAGTGCGCAAAGTGATACTTTTCCGCGCGGCGGGCAAGCAGTCAAGTGCGGAAAAGTCACTTTGCGCAAGCGTTAGGAACAAAATTTTTCCTACGAGCGTCAGATAATACCAATATTAAAGCAATGATTATTTTTTAAATTATGTTTAATTTGAAAGAACTACTACAACATATTTATAAATGGAAATTATTTGTTGATAACATTTACAACAAAAGAACAGTTATTAGCATATTGTAAATTAATTGCAGCAACCTGTAATTACATTTAGCGGGTGGCTTATGGAAGCGCTTATTGTACGGCTTGATGAAGGTTGACTTAGCTCAGGAGGGGAGTTGTTCATGGTCAATATTTTATTCGACATATCCTTTTTCTGATTTGTGGATTCATCAATGTAGCTCTCAGCTACAGCCGTTGATTTCCAGCCCCAAGTCGCTTGACATTGGTAATTCCTTCTCCAGAATCCGCTAACATAGTCGCAGAGGATCGACGAAAACTATGTCCAGTGTACTCTTCTGGATTTTTTAATTTTAGGTATGCAGCAATTTCTGAAGGCATTTTACCTATTGAATTTATTCCCACACATTGCGTACTGCATGCTCCTTGTTTATACTGGACAAAAAAACGTCTGTGTGGGGTATGTGGTTTTCGCAAATTTGCATATTTACGGTACAATTGCAGATAAAGTCCGTTATTTGTTTCATCGGACACTACAAAGATTCTGGAAGTGTTATTTTTACTGTCAGGAATTTTCACCATTATCATTTTCATTATCCTGTATGTCATCAATCATTATTTTTGTAAGTTCATCTCTCCTACAAGCACCGGCTAATCCAAAAATTGTAGCAACTTTTATTAGAAGGTAAATATTATCAGGTGCTTCTTTCATGAATCTTGAAACGTGTTCTTTGCTGAAAGTTTTTGATTTTTTTGGCCGGTATCCCACGTTTTGGTGTTTAAGTAGTGATGTTAGCTTGAAATATGAACTTAAATCAAGGTTCCTTTTCACTTTGAGGACACATTTTAACATAGAGTACTTACTCCATAAAGTATTAGGTTTATATGTTTTTTGCAAATCCGCAAAATAGGCCAAGAACACTTCTTCTGTAATACTTTTTGTCCCCTTGTTGAGCACAGGTTTTCGAAATGACTATATTAATTCTCATATTTTTCACGAGATTTTGCTGGTAATAAATTCAAACTTACGGTATTTGCTGCATCCAGGATAGAATCTGGTAGCTCCTCATCGGAACTACTCATTTTAAATAATTATTTTTGTCGGATTTTTATTTAATTAAAAAAGATACTATGACGCCTTTTCATTAAAAATGCTTGTTTGTATTGAAATTCATTTGTGCAATTGCTTGTTCATATGGAAACGAAGAAAAAATCTGACATGTGTTAAAATCACCAAGATTACATATTGTTGCTTGACTTGTCATAATCATTTATTATTATTATTATACAGGGTAATTAAAAAAATGTTTTTTGTGTTTTAGTTGAAATATTGAAAATTACGAAGTAACAAACAAAAAAGAGAATAAACTAAAACTTGCAATGGCTTCGTATATTGCATGAAATAGCCTACAATTACTAAAATACATATAAATCTTGCTAACCTGTAAGATTTTAGAGTAGTTTTACTTTTCTGCACGGCGTGCAGAAAAGTTCACTTTTCCGCACGCCGTGCGGAAAAGTGCAACTTTGCGCACTCAAATGCGTGCGGAAAAGTGGACTTTTCTGCACGCTCGTAGGAAAATATTTTTTCTGTTTGATGGATATAAAGGTAGTGGTATTTTGTAGATTTTACACAAGCAATTTCAAATTTTTTAAAATATATATGCAGCAATATTTATTCACTAAACATATACTAAGTGACATAGAAAATGCAATACCGGCTAGGAGTACTGTAATTTTGAGCATACCTTTATAATTTTTAGATCTACTGATAAACCGAAAGTGATTAAAATTTGAGATATCCCACCTTAATGTTAATAGTGTGTCGAACATCCTCTGTTCGCTTCACATTCGTTAAGTCGTCGCGGCGTTCATTGGATTAGGTGATTAATGTCTTCTTGGTGTACTGTATCCCAAGCCATCTGAATTTGGTTTCGTAGAGTCCCCAATATTGTGGAGGGTGCGGTAAATTTTGCAACCTCCCTCCCATCATATCCCATACATGTTCGATGGGGGAAAGGTCTGGAGATCGAGGAGGCCACTGAAGCAGATTTACATCGGACGCTTCTAAAGAGTCTTAAGCTAACACGTGCGACTTGAGGTCGTGCATTGTCCTGTTGAAAAAGTGGATCTTGCGATGATTTCAAAAGAAAAGCAGATGTAGTTGCAAAACTTCGTGGATGTAGCTCTGGGCAGTCATGCTACGTAAGCATTGGCCCCCCATACCATAACACCCACAGTGCGATGAATATTCCGTTTGATGGAAAATTGGTTTTCCGTCTTTAACCACGCCTCCTTCTTACTTTGGCACGGCCATAAAGTGTGCCCAAACAAAATCTGGACTCATCGCTGAACATAAGTTCCATTCCATATTCCATTCAAGTATCTCCCTTCTCCATACCAATCGTTGCCGATGATGCTGTGGGGTCAGAGGTAGTACAAGATGAGGACGGTATGAAAACATGCCAAAAGACCTTATTTGGCGTTAAACTGTTGTGATTGCCCTTTCAACAGCATCAAATCACTGGTTCGCAACTGCCCTTGTTGCAGAAAATCGATCTCTAAGTGCTAGTTGCCTGAAATAACGATGCTGTCGCTCTCTAGTCTGTCTTTGGCGACCAGTACCTTTAACTCGTCGATTTTAGCTTTCTTGAAACCACGCTCGACAAAATCTCATTACAGTAGCTTCGTTTCGATTCAACCGAGTAGCGATTTCATTAAAAGAAATCCGGCTTTACTTAACCTGATTATCTGACCCCTCTCAGACTCGGAAAGTTAAGTGAAATAAGCGCCTCTGCGAACTCTAGGCATGATAATGCAATAAAACAAATAAAACCAAACTAATCCAATACAGAAAAATTACTAAATATTAAGTTAACATGTTCATATTGTTCAGATCCTGATATGAAAAAAAAGCTTTTACAAAAAAAGTACGGCTCGGAATGCCTTTAAAATTCTATTAGCGTGTACTTTCATGATAGCAAATATGTTTTTATTACAATTCAATAAATAGTTCTGGGTGTTGCATTTTCTATTGTCACTTAGTATATTTTATTCCGTATTCACGACTTATTTTCCTGTCTCTACGTAATATGTGAAAACTTTATTATTTTTACGAGTTTATTCCATTGTTTCTAAAATTAGTTAAAATATGGAAATAAGCACATACAATAGTTGATTATAAATACTTACGACGCAAATCTATATCACTATTGCCTACGCGTGTTTGTTCCAATTACAGCTATATAACGAATATAATATAGTATACCTATTTTTAACTTTTGAGGATAAAAGAATCACTTAAATAGCATCATTTTTATATTTTTAACATACATAGTATTTGTGAAAGAATTTTTTAAAAGTATTAATGCTTAGTTGTCTTCTTTCCCGATATCTAGCGAAATACACATGTAAAGTATTTCCACTTTTTCTCCGCTCTCAATATAACATACAATAATATTATATATTTCAAAGTTTCCAGATCCCATTTCTTTTAAATCAAAATTTAAGAACACAAAACCCTGGCAGTATGTTATTCTTGTTTTTTTCTTAAACGCTATACAAAATATTGCAGCGACCATTTGTTCCTGAGCCAACTTGCATTCTACTAATGTGTACTTAGTTAATTGAAATTAAGAATTAATAAGAAAGGGGTAATTGGCTATTAATTTAAAAACAATATTTATTATTTTTATAAAAGTAATCACCATAAGAATTGATAGTTTATTGCAGCGTATGCAAAATTTAAATCTTTAGGTTTTCATATTTTTTTTACAAATTACCAATTTATTTATAAATAAATATTAAGTATATGGTAGGTAGGTAGGTAGGTAGGTTTAAAGTGAGTAGGTATAACACCTTTTCACCGCGACCGATCGGTCTATTGTGGCTCACACCCTTTTATATTTCTCCCACCAGGTCCAGACTCCTAATAAATCTGATGATCCTGTTGGGAGAGAGATCTTTCACCTCCCCCGGCAACAAGGTGTCATTGCTGAGGATTGCGAATCTTAGTCGTACCAGTGCTGGGCACGAACACAGTATGTGTTCTGCCGATTCATCCCCCTCCATGCACATGCGGCACTCGGCGTCTTCCGCTAGGCCGATCTTGTGCATGTGGTATTTTAATCTGCAGTGTCCCGTAGCGATGGGCATGTTCGGATGATTTTAATATTCGAATATTCGTATTCCGGAAGATTTTCATATTCGGAATATCATTCGACATATGAAACATTGACCGATCAACGTCAGTCGGTATTCGATATATTGCGCCGACCGCCAACCGTCGACTTACCCCGAAGTCGAAAGGTTTGCTTTCGAAATAACGAATTATTCCGGATAAATCAGATGTCGGAAGATGAAAAATGAATTATTTTGTTTTGGCTTTTAATTTCAGTCGACTATTATTGGGTTGATGTTGTGTTCGCATACGTATTCTTGTACGTTTTAAATTTGTTTTGCTGTTATTGGTGGTGCGGCGGAAGTTTTGTTTTCGTTTTAATTCGTAATTATTGATGTGGTGTATAGAATAGTATACAGTGGCCGCCAAAAAAGTCGACATTTTGTGGAAAATTTCTATTCTTGATAGGAATGAACCGCGAATTGAATGAACTATCATCCGATAAGTAGCGGTAATATACCCCAGCTGATTGGAATACGAATATTCGAATATCCGAAGGAAATATTCGAATCATTCGAAACATTTCTATATTCGAATATCGTTCGGAAGATCATTCGGAAGGTTCCATCACTAGTGTACAGTCCCACTAGAGTTTTAAGGTGTACCCTTGATTGCTCCAGTAGTTTGACAGTACATTGTTGGTTCGGTGGGCTTAGAAGGTCTTCGAGTGTCTGAGACCGGAAGTCCATGCCAGTACCGAATATTTTCTCTTTGTGTCCAAGCTAATATGAACTGCGTGGCCGTTCCATAAGATATACCATGACCGGTTCCGCCCTGAATTTTGTTCCGCCCCCCTCTTGGCAAGGAGGTTTGCGGATTCTTACCCTCTAGGCCGGGTGTCCAGGTATACACAGTAGTGTAACCTTATTGTTTTGACCCAGTTTGGTCAGCGCATCCTTGCAATTCCAGACGGTTTTCGAATTACACCGGCTGGATTCAAGAGCCGATCAACCAGCGATCTAGCACACATCTCAATAGCAAATACCTCCGCTGGAAATATGGTTGCGAGAGTGCCTAGGCTAAAGGAAAACTCTGCCCTCGGCCTCTGTCCATATATTCCAGCTCCAACACCGTCCTTGGTTTTTGAGCCATCGGTGTACCAACAGATGTCAGCCCGGTGCAAAGTATATGGTATCGACAGATAGATAATTTTATTTAAAATTAAGTGGTCAAATAATACAGGGTGTCCCATTTAAAAAAGAAGGCAACTTAAAACCGTAACTGATAAAAGATAATTAAGTACGCCACTGGATTCTACGTAAAGTTCTAACTAACAACCGAGCATACAAGGTAATCAAATCGTCAAAATTTGAAAAACGCTTTGTATCTACGAGACGAATCAAGTCGACCTTCATCTTTTTTTTATTGGCAGTTGTTTCGAAAATCGAACTCAAAATCAGATTTGCTCTCCTCTCTCTTGTAGTTTTTCCACTAATCTAAAAATCCGTCGAAAAGTGTCACCCTGTACATGTATGACTTACGTACAAATCATTTTAATAAGCATTTAAAAATAACTAATATTTTCTATTTATCATAACATTCTTTTGGTTTTCGTCAGGAACGGTTCTATAACCGTTCGCACATGCGCATTTAGAAATTAGTGTTTTGGTTCTGTTAGAATCAATTCCAAACTAAAAATTCGATGTTTTGGTTCAGTTCTTGAACTACTTGTGAATAGTTCTAGAACAGTTAAAGCGGCTCGCACTCTTTAGTAGGGATGATTTAGGGACTGGCAGTTCGTAATGCAAAATTGCTTTATTTTTGATTGAGGTTATTTATGAATTAAATTCTTATAATTTCTAATATAAAATTCATGTTGAAGAAAATTAAAAAACAATTTGTCGGCTGTTGGAATTTATTTAAAAATGGATTCGTTTGAATTGATGGTAAGTTATGATTTTTTACCTCTAAATCCACGCCATGGTTAGTTCTGGTTAGTCATTGTGTAATGTCCCATATATTTATAAAAAATGGGTCATTCCTGGTTAAAATGTTGAAACTTGAGGTTATGTTGACTAAAATAATTTCTTCCCATGTCTATGTCGTGGTTTCGCGTTTTGATTTTTCGGAATTCAGAACTGAATATGAATGGTTCAAGAATTTTTATGATGCGCAATCTATTTTAAGCAGTTTGAGAATCGTTCAGAACAATTTCTTAATTTTCAAACCAAAACAAAGCTCATATGAAATAGGATTTATGGATTATAAAAAACGTCCTATTTTTACAATGTATTTAATACAACTTAAAAATACAAAATACAATAGTCCGCCATGATAAGTAGAACACCAATCAGAGCGAATTACGACGACACTGTAAACGTCATTTTTTGTCTTGTGTATTTTAACAGTCTCTTACTGTCTATCTGTTTTTATTAAGTTGGTATCTACTTTGTGGTTCCCAGCGATCAACTGCTAAGTTTTGAGTTATAGTCTGTCTCAAAGTATACCGTGTTAGCTCTTGCCTTCATTTATGACAGCAATAAAACTGCGGATCGGTAGGTATTAAAGGACAGAACATTAGGGACGGATTTTAATAATATAAAGATTTATAATTTATTGTTTATTTAGGTAAGTATAATCTTAAATTACATTAAGAAATTAAATATATGCAAAGTTTTAATAAATTTATAACTGCATTATCTATTCATAATTACATTTTTAATCTAAATATCTAAATCTAATTTTGTTTCACTATCAGAGTCATCATTGAGATTAATTACAATGGGATTTATGTTGTTTTGGATAGAAATGTAACAGTCCTTAATTTTTATAATGTGCTGTAGTGAATTTTTCCAGCTCTCAACTGGTATGTTAGTAATTACATTTTTTATCAAATTTATAACACTGGGACTTAAAGTAGGTGTAACATTTTCTGCTCTGATCTTTGATTTTACTTGGTTCCACAAATGCTCTATGGGGTTAAACATACAGTGATACGGAGGAAGCCGTAAGACAGTATGCTCAGCCTGTTCAGCCAAATTATCACATACATATTGTTTTTTAATTGCATATGAATTTAGGACTTCCAAAAGTTGCGTTTTTTGTAACTGAATTCAAAATAAATATCATTTTCTAACAAATATTCCTGGATTTCAGTTTTTGAACTTGATAAAGCTGGTGCTTTGTGTAGCAGACCGCTGTGGTAGCTTGCGTTATCCATGACAATAACACTGTTGTTTGGAATATTTTTTAAAGATAATTTTAGAAACCAGTTTTCAAAAAGTTCTGCACTTGTATCCTCATGATAATCCAAGCTAGAATCCTTAATATTTTTTGCAGACAACGGCAAGCAGTTTGGGACAAATCCGTCTTCTGAACCAGCGTGTATTATGGTAATGCGTTTTCCTTTATTTGAAGGTGCTTTCGTCTGACAGTTTTGACTGGAATCAACCCATCCTTTGGATACTGTGTCGTGTGTATCGAACCATGTTTCATAAGGTAAATTATGGATCTGTTTTCTAACCTATATCTTTTAATTTCTTGAAGGTAATTAAATCTCCAAGTGCGTAATCTGTGCGATTCCATTACTACTTGTCTTTTGTCTATTTTGCGGTATTTAAATCCCATTTTACAAACAACTCTATGGAGGGTGGCACGGCTAATATTTATATTCCGGTTTCGTCTTCGTCTAGCTTCTTTTTAGTTTATCCAAGGTAGGAATAACTCGCTTTCATAAAGACAATATATTTTTTTCTTATTAGGTCCTGATTACTATTGTCTATACGGTGAGATTGAAAATCACTACTTTTTTTCTTTTGTTCAATTCTTCACTAATAATAATATCCCTTATCGATGATATTGGAGTTTTTGTAAGTAGACAGTTTCTTTTAAAGCTTCTGGTTTTATAGACCTCTACTGATTAAAGTTTGATACACATTTTTAGCAAACTAAAATATTAGCCAAAATATTTATATGCCTAATGGTTAATACTCAAAAAATACCTGGCCCACCCCTGCCCTTATGAACAAATGGGTTTACCCAATAACAATAGGTGATAAAATCGTTAAAGGTTTATTGGGGTATGGTCCGTCAAAAGCATAACGATATACTTTGAGACAGACTATACCAATACCAACATTTTAAATCATAAAACAAGGATTTACTAAAGCTCTACTTTGCCCTTGATGATGCTAGGAGAGTTTCTTGCATTGCACACATACTGTTCAGCAGAATTCAGAAATATCAAAACTTTTATGTCCATATGTAAGTAGATTCATTCTTAAAACCCGATAGTTAGGTATCAAGAATAAAATCCGTAAAATCGGCTTTAATTATAAATATGCATTCAGGATAACTTAAATTTAGAGGTTATGTCATTCAAGTCTGTTAAGTTTTACATCTAGAACAAGATGATTATGCACATCATACTATTTTATAATTTATGAAATAAAGTAAAAACTTACATGAAGCAGAAATAAATTGGAGAAATTAAATCCACAGATTTTGGATCTTGCCGTGCAAGATTCAGCCACTTCGCATCATTTTGTTATGTGGAACGTAAACAAATAACTTGTCCAAAGTCTTTATTGATGTGTTATGTTATAAATAACATAACATTGAGGGACCGCACAGCACTTATACACTTTAGAATTCATTGTTTAAATAAAATGCAAAATAATGTTTTTTTGTAAGGGACCTAATACCTATTTACTGTTTGTAGGAATCTGACGTCATGACACAGATAAACCTTTTCGCGGGAATTTAAAACTTAAAATTAAAACCGTAATATTTCCGTGACAAACCTTTTTTTGCAAATAGGTATGATATATATTTTTTTTAACAGCAGATGCTTTTAAAATTCTAAACCTGTTTTTCAAAATCAGTAATCATACCTATTGAGAGTAGGTCGCATGTAACCTAATTAACAAAAAAAAAAAATTCTCTATCATTGTAAACATTATTCACTTAACAAAAACAAATTTCAAATAAAATAAATGATATGATGAGATAAACGACCGGAGAATATTTTTATCTACATTTTTATAACACCAGTTGTTTATAGTCGTTTATAAATAAAACTGTCCCAGAAGTATTATAATTCGTAATAGTTGCTAAGTCAAAACTTTAAACCTTCAAGGTCAAAAATGTAGTTTTTACATGAATAAATTTAAATATATTTGTTATGTACACCGTTTAATTTCTAGGCAAATAATTACCACGAGATTTATTCTGCTAGATCTGGATATATGCAAAAGCAGTAATGTTTTCTGAAGATAATTTTTATTGCAATGATAATGATATTAGGATTAGGTATTTGAAATATTATTACTTAATATTTTTGACGTATGGAAGAAATACAAATAGATATTAGTCTAGCAGTACAGGCGTGTTGTTAAATTTATCAGATGGTTTAGAGCTGAAATCTATCGTGACGTCACACTAGATTACCGCTAGTTTTATCCTTGTCCATATACTACTAAAACAACGGCCATCTTTCTTTAGCGCTTTTCCATCAATTAATTTAAAAACGGCTTGATAAAACAGCGATTAGTGCGCACGATTCATCCATGAATTTAACAACACGCCTTACTTAAAGTATAGTTGGATCATTTTTAAAATGAAAATTCGGTGCCCTTTGAAAAGAAAAAAAA
>JAHBCN010013990.1:0-23426 GCA_019359885.1 Listronotus oregonensis
AGAACACCCTGTATATTGTATCACTAAATAAAAATATCTTTTAAGGTAACAGTCCACTTTAGAATTTTTAAAAAATCGATTTTTTTGCATTTTTTACATCCTTGGACCTTTAAAAATCACCTCCTAAAATATTTTTAAGAAATTCAAATTCTAACATCGTAAAATAAGTGAAAGTGTGCGCATGCTCTTAGCTGTACGCAGTTGCTTACGCAGCTGCTAGTCAACTTTAAACAGGTTTTTATTGAAATGACTGCGGACATTTAATCTCCGGAACTACTGAACCTATTTTAAAAAACCTTGTCGCGTTTTGTTGATTGGGATGTTTTTTAAACCAATTTATCACAATTTAGTCAAGCGGCCATAAAAGCTTTGGCATCTCAACAAGTCAACTCAAGGTTGGTTTGGAACTGTCTGCAATGCCTCCTAAACCTGGCTAACCACAACAAAGTTACACTTTCCTGGGTGCCAGGACACAGGGGAATACAGGGCAATGAAAATGCAGACTCCCTGGCCAGGCGAGGCTCCGCAGCAATGTTTGTGGGTCCTGAACCTGTTTTTGGAATACCAAAAGCCTCGGTTCGTGGCTACATGAATCGGTGGATTCAAACACAACATCAGTCATACTGGAACCACATTCCAAGGCAAAATCACACTAAATCAATGTTGGAATCACCATCGAAAGCATTGACAAGTGAACTACTAAAACTAAATAGGAATCAGATTAGAATAGTGACAGGATTAATAACCGGACACTGCACCCTAAGAAAACATTTGCACACTATGGGCATCTATAGAGAAGAACCCATTTGCAGACTATGTGACGAAGAGGAAGAGACAGCCTCTCACATCATATATGAGTGCCCTGCACTTACATACTGGAGAACAAATCAAAACCTCATGGTGGACACTAACCACCAGGAGTCTGGAGACCAGAAAAGAACAGTAAAAGGGCTACTACACCTGTCCAAGGTGTCAAACCTTTTTAACTGAAACAAATACACAAGAGATACAACAAGCCCTGTAGGCTGCAGTGTCGAGGCGGATAAAACCTCAACTTGTGTATTTAGATCATCAATCAATCAATCAATCAATATCACAATTTGGCAAAAAAAAACGATTTTTTCGGGGCCAAAATAGTGGAAAAATCGGCTGATTTTTAATTCATTTTTCAAACATCCGCCATTTTTTTAAGATTTTTTTTATTAAAAGTGGTAAATTTGCTTGTAAGAGACCTTGCTTCGTGGATGTTTCCTTAAAAATGAAAATTTAAAAAAAAAATGTATTTTTAAAAGATAATATAATATTTAAAAAAAAAAATAAATGTTTTTATTAATTAAATCAGCTAACAAAGTTTTTTTTTTTGAAAATTTGTGTTTTTTTAGCCTCCTAAAGTGGACTAGTACCTTAAAGAGCTTTAGAAAAACACCACATTTAATATGTCTATTTAAATAGTTTCGGAAATATGAGCATCCAAATCTGAAAAATAATTTTTAATTTCTATTAAAGCTTGTAGCTGTAAGCTTACTAATTACAAATGTGGCATTTCTTAAATCTCTTTAAAACATAGTTTTATTGGTGAAACAACATATAGGGTGTTCTTTATAAAAAAAAATGCTATTTTACTATCAAAATTATATCGATGACCTTATATCCACAACTATTAAAGATAGACCTCAAATGAGTATTTTTAAAGCTCTTTGAAGGATTTTTTTAATGGTGACACTATATACAGCCTGTTCTATTTAAAAATGTATATTCACTATTAAACTCGAAAACACGATTATCATTTGTTTTTTTGCATTCTTTAATCTTAAAGGATGTACAAAGCACTTCTAGTTTACTAATTACACAGTTCCCAATAGCGGACACTTAATTTGATCGACCCTGTATAATTATTTAAAATATTACTGTATGTACTACAAGACACCAAAACAAGTCTTTTGTATCAATTAACATTCGTCAGTAATCCACGCATTTCTACTATTAACCGCTTACAAGTATTCTCTAAATTTTCTTTTAATTTATTCTGTCATGTAGACTAAACGAAGTCACAACTACATGCACCAGGATGTGGGTGTACAAGAAGATCCTAAAGAAACACCTGGTTTATTCCATCAGACTATAATTAATTTTAGGAATGGTTAATTTGGACTATAAATACTTCCTCGAAACATATTTTATACTGGATGCCTGAAAGTGACTATTTTAATAACACAAGTTTTGCGACTTTTAAAATATTTTAGCACAACTATTCATTAAAATCAGTTAATGGATTTCTAAGATATTGGGACAATACTTTGAATGTATAACATTTCAAGAAAATTGTATTATATTTTGAGGTCAATCGAAGAAAAATTAACAGACTTATGATAGTTTGACCGTTGCTCTAACTCAGTTGCGTGAGCGTACAAAACTTTAAATCGATTTTCCCAAACCTGTGAATTTTAAAGTCAGTGACCACTATTTCGAAAAAACTACTGAACCGATCCTATTTAAAATTTGTACACATATTCTGCATACAAATAACTATCAAGTGGTGCCAGGTTTTTTTATTTTTCAATTAGTATAAACAGTGTCGGTTTAAGGTAGTTTCGGACCCTGGGCGCTGGTGATTTAGGGCCCCCCTATGCTATTCATTGCCTATTTTTTCAACAAAAAAACACATGCATTACTTACAAAAATATTTATTTAAACACAAAAAAAAAACAAAAACAATTAAAAAAACCTAAAAAATATAAAAACACCGTAAAATGTAAATTATCAAAATACAAAAATTGCAAACAAACAAAATATTCTTAAAAATACTTGACAAAAAAAAAACAAATCACAAACAAAAAAAAAATATTCTAAAAAATACGTAGATATTAAAAGAAAAAAAAATAGAAAACTTTCTTTCTTGACTTGGCATTAGCAAACTGCCATATTATCTGATCACAGTTTAGTTGCTCCAAATCCTCATTTTCCATATATAATATTGATAATGCGTCTAGGTTTTCTTGACCCAAATTTGATCGTAAATATGTTTTTATTCTTTTTAATGCTGAAAATGATCGCTCGCCTGACGCATTAGATATGGGTATTGTCAAGTAAATTTGCAATAAAGTTAAAATATTCGAAAAAGTTGCCTTTGCAACCTGGATGACCCCAAATTTGTCATAAATTGTATTTTTTTCTAGATTTTGGCATAACATTAAAAAATGAGTTATTTCATTATGCAAATTCTGTTGGGTTTCATGTTTCATGTACATCGTTTTTATATCGTTCGCCTAAAATTTCAGTGGATTTCCTTATTTAAAAAAACATCCAAAGGCTGATGTTACATCTTTGTAGCATTTAATTCTCTTGAAGAGATCTTGAGTGATATTGTCGCATATCACATTGCGCGCCGGGATCATCCGACCGTCGGAGTTTGGAGTTGGAACGACCTAACCACATACACTTAGCTAGAATTTTAATATTGAACATAGGCAATATAGGCATATTTATGTATAGACGTGAAGAGAGATAACAATAATCGAACAGCGTTCGCAAGGCGGTATAGCGTATGAGTTTATTTTAAGGAAAATAGTAGCTTATTAATGGGCGGACTTGATTTTTTTTTTTTTTTTTTTTATTTTACGGTTTTTTTATATTTTAATTTTTTAATTAATTTTTATTATAAAGCACCCCATCTCCCAGGGGGCCAGTGGATAAACCGAAGTATCAATTTTACAATAACAAATAGGTCGATTTTATTGTCAAAATCGACATTTTAACATTAAAATTTAAAAATTGATAAAAAAAAACTCTGCCTCAATGGAGGGAAAAACTAATTAACTAATTAATACAATGTGTCTCTTTGATTTTAAATAATCCAGTGCTGAGGAATCAAGATCATTTTTCGAGGCACCAGCGGAAAACTGCAATAAATCCGTTTTTTCTTTATATTTTTGTATTTTTTTAATATTCTTTAAATGTTGTATTATATAATACTAATTTTTTAAATAAATATTTATTAACAATATGTTATAATATATATATATATATATATATATATATATATATATATATATATATATATATATATATATATATATATATATATATATATATATATATATAATATATATATACAGGTCCTGAGCTCACCTCCCGTCTTATGTAGCTCTTTTATTATTCACTGTAAAATTTTCATATTTTGCAGACGTTACCTTTAACTAGGTGTTTCAGAAAAATAACTTTTGGTTATACAGGGTGCGCAAAAAGTGTGACGTCACGATGGTGCATTTTTAAATGGAACACTGTGTATTTTTTTGTATATTTAGGGTACCTCCTGTAGTCTACTTTCTTTCTTAAATTTTGTCAACATCGGTTTAGTAATTTCAGAGAAAAAAATAAAATATTAAAAAACTGTTTTGCACCATTGTATTTAAAAATGAATAAAATGCCCATAGGGCTTGATTAATAATTAAACAAGGAACTTATTAAGTAGGGTTATATCAATGCTTATGTCATGTTTGGTTAATTCGAACTGTAAAGGGTGTCCAAAATTTAGTGTCAAACTCTTCAAATTTGAAAGCACTTTATTTTTCTTATTTTAAATACGGCCTGTATATTTTTAGGTCGTTAGATGTAGAATTAAAAACAAACATTTTTCTAATTATAACCCTATCGAAATTCCTAACACATTAAAAAGTTATTCGTTGAAAACTTATTTTTGCATGTATTTTAATAGTAATACCATTGAATAAAAATCATAGGTGGCTATGAAAAACAATTTATTGATATTAGAGTTTCCTAATAACGTTAATTATTACCTAGAAATTGGTTGAAGTTACATAAATGTTAGCCGAAAGTATTAAAAATTAAAAAATTAGGTTTATTTAACATTTAAAGGTTTTTTAAATTAATTTTATTTCAATTAATAAATAATAATTATTTACTCGAATTTTTATAATATGTCAGACTAAGATTTTGTAAGTTAAATAAACTCCAATGTCAATAAATTGTTTTTCATAGCCACCTTTCATTTTTATTCAATGTTATTGCTATTAAAATAGATGCGAAAATGAGTTTTCAACGAATAACTTTTAATGTGTCAGGAATTTCGATAGGGTTATAATTAGAAAAATGTTTGTTTTTTAATTCTAGATCTAACGACCTAAAAATATCAGGGCTCATTTAAAATAAGAAAATAAAGTGCTATCACATTTGAAGAGTTTGACATAAATTTTGGAACCCTTAATGTTTGAATTAACCAAACATGAAAAACGAGCTGATATAACCCTACTTTAAGTTCCTTGTTTAATTCTGTTAATCAAGCCCTATGGGTATTTTTATTCAATTTAAATACAATGGTGCAAAAACAGTTTTTTTATATTTTATTTTTTTTCTGAAATTACTGAACCGATGTTGCAAAATTTTAGAGAAGATAGTTGACTACAAGAGTACCTAAAATATAAAAAATACACAGTGTTCCTTTAAAAATGCATCATCGTGACGTCACACTTTTTCACACCAGAACCAAAATTATTTTCTGAAAATGCATCGTAAGTTAAAGGTAACGTTTGCAAAATATGAAATTTTACATGAATAATAAATGAGCTACATAAGCGGGAGGAGCGGACCTCTTTATATATATATATATATATATATATATATATATATATATATATATATATATATATATATATATATATATATATATATATATATATATATATAATTATTTCAATTGGCCTTTTTAACAGAAAATCTTTACCCCTCCCCCTTAAGGTACTTATAGTAACGTCCAAAGAGAATAAAATAAAAAGTGTCCTAACAAAATTAAAACAAACATATCACAAGCAAAAATTAAAATCGGCGATTTTCACTTCTTCGCTAATATCACCAGAACTAAATTTTCCGAAAAAAAATTACTGCACAGGCAAAATCTGCATTAAATCTCCTGTGTGTGTGTGTGTGTGTGTGTGATGGCACTGGTTAAAACCAAATGGCCAGCATCTCTCCTTGTTTATTAAATCTCCTAAAACTCCCCCTTTTTTAACGTTTCTCTATCCTATATACTAAACCAAATAGCAATACATGTATGCCGAATTTGGGACACACTATATACTTACATATATACTTACAGCCTCCAAGTTGATATAAATTTTGCTTACCTGTAATAAAAATAAAACAGTATTAGAATAGTTTTAAAAAATCTATATTTTGTAATAAAACTTCAGATATTTTGCCAAAGTTATAGTCACATTATATGTAAGGGTGTTTTGAAATTTGCCCTTTTTATTACTGACTGACTGACTTATCGACTGGGCACTTTCCAAGGAAGAAGAAACTTGAAATTTGGTATGTAAGTGGGTTTTAAGCAGTGGCGGCTGGTACATAAGGGCAAAAGGCCTGTAGCCTCCCGAGACAAAATGTAAATAACCAATTAATCAAAAACGATATTTTGTATTAGGTCAATTAATATAACAAATTATTAAAAATCTTAATTATAACTTTTTTTTTACCATTGCCAATTGCCTTACACCCAGTCTTATAGACGCCATATATTCCTTAATGATGTTTTACGTTGCGGAAATTATTTTTGCCCTGACCGTCCGCCTGAACCTGCAGCCGCTGCTTCGTATTCCCCCACCGACGAGCTATTTTATACGGGGTTTAACACGCGAGATTGTGATATATTTTTCCGCCTTATTATGGGTTAAGTTTTTTTTTTTAAATATAATTGGGAAAAATAAAAAGCCGCTTTAACTAACCCGAACTAACCATGACCGACCAGAACTGAGGGCTTTTGAATTAGTCTAAATTATCCCTATTTAGAAGTTATTAACAACATTTTAATAATTTTCAATATGGCATTTCTCACGTCTGAAATATAATTGGGGAAAATAAAAAGCCACTTTAACTAACCAGAACTAACCATGATCGACCAGAACTAAGGGCTTATAAATTTGTCTTAACTATCCCTACGTAGAAGTTATTAACAAAATTTTATTTATTTTCAATATGGTATTTATCAGGTCTGAAATATAATTGGGGAAAATGAAAAGCCGCTTTAACTAACCAGAACTAACCATGACCGACTAGAACTAAGGGCTTATGAATTTGTCTTAACTATCCCTACGTAGAAGTTATTAAATTTTTTTTATTTATTTTCAATATGGTATTTATCAGGTCTGAAATATAATTGGGAAAAATGAAAAGCCGCTTTAACTAACCAGAACTAACCATGACCGACCAGAACTAAGGGCTTATAAATTTGTCTTAACTATCCCTACGTAGAAGTTATTGACAAAATTTTATTTATTTTTAATATGGTATTTATCAGGTCTGAAATATAATTGGAAAAAATGAAAAGCCGCTTTCACTAACCAGAACTAACCATGACCGACCAGAACTAAGGGTTTATAAATTTGTCTTAACTATCCCTACGTAGAAGTTATTACCAAAATTTTATTTATTTTCAATATGGTATTTATCAGGTCTGAAATATAATTGGGAAAAATGAAAAGCCGCTTTAACTAACCAGAAGTAACCATGACCGACTAGAACTGAGGGCTTATGAATTTGTCTAAATTATCTCTACGTAGAAGTTATTAACAAAATTTTAATAATCTTCAATATGATATTTATCACTGATATTTATAATTGGGAAAAATAAAAAGCAGCTTTAACTAACCAGAACTAACCATGACCGACCATAACTGAGGGCTTTTGAATTTGTCTAAATTATCCCTACATAGAAATGATTAACAAAGTTTTAATAATCTTCAATATAATATTTATTAGGGGCCGCAATAATTCCATGATGTTTGGGTCAAACCAGGTAATTATTTACTACCCGGAAATTTTATTACAGGCTAACCCTTATTTTTGGGCCGCAATTGGGCTATTATTTTTACCTACATGATAATTTGGGCCGCAATCGTCCTAGGCCGGTTCTTGGTGTTATTTAAATTACATAATATAAAATAGAAATAAAACAATACAAAAAATACTGCTAATTAAAAAAGCCTTTTCGCTTGTTTTTATGTTGTTGGATCAAACCGAAACCTTTATTTCTATTAATTGTACCTCTACCATTGTAGTCCAATTATTATACCAAAATGAAAGGTCAGGGTAGTTATTGTTAACATGATTTAAAACCATGACTGGAATAATGTAGATTACAAAAAAAAATCCAACCAATTTTTTTCAGGTATTTTTTAAAAAATAATTATTAAAAAGGGCCTATTTTCTTTTTTTTTTTTTAATAAACAAAAGTACTGGCTATATCCCCAATCATAAAAGACCGTTTGTAGAAAATTTAAAACCTTCCTGGTTTTTGAAAAATCCCGATTTTGACCATTTATCATCGAGAAAAGCTGGAAAAACGGTTAAAAAAAGACGCATCTCCTTAAAAATCTCCGGGGGGATTTTTATTTACGGCCCCGATTTTTGGAAAAATGATAGTCAATAACATATATGTACTTTAGGCTGCCGATAGATGAAAATTGTCGCATTTATAGTTTTTATTCAACACTATAAACAAATTAGGCACTTATCGTGCCGTGAATATTAGGCAAATGGTCTGATTTGAAATTTTTAAAAGGCTTTTTAAAGTTGAGATTAAAACCTACAAAATGTATATCTCACATTTTCATATAAGTTTGGAGAACATTGTTAAAAATGCTTGTGAACCTAGGGCGGCGAGCGAAAATATGCGACCGAGGCGTACTAAGTCTACCGTAGGTCGGCCCAGCAGCGAAGGGGAAGCGAGAGACGGGCTGCGTATCGCGAATTTTCGCTCGACGGGCTAGGTTCACAAGCATTTTTAACAGTGTTCTCCAAACTTATTTGAAAATGTGGGATATACAATTTGTAGCTTTTAATCTTAACTTTGAAAAGCCGTTTTAAAAATTCAAATCGGACCATCTGCCCAATATTCACGGCATTTTGGAAGAAAGGGCCTAATTTTTTAAAGTGCAATTGAATTAAACATTAATGCGACAATTTATTAAAACAGCTCAAAGAAATATGTTATTGACTATCATTTCTCAAAAATCGGCCCTTAATATTGAAAATTCGGATATACAAATTTTTTAAAAAAGGTCTGTTTTGGCGTTTTTCCGACTTTTCTCGGGGGAAATAGTCAAATCTGGATTTTTCAAAACCATTTTTTAGTTTTTAAATTCCAAAACAGTCTTTATAAGTAAATATAAAAGGCCCTTTTTAATAATTATTGTTTTAAAAAATTAACTAAAAAAAAAAGTTGGTTGGATTTTTGATTTCAGAAATCTACAGGTTATTCCGAAAGTCATGGCGCAGTCAGATATCTGTTAACATTAATTACAAAAAAAAATCTACAATGATTGGACTATTGCCCCTTGGCGACATAGGTTTCGACTAAACGTATTCCAGTCCCTCTAATAATACCTTTGACAAATACCACCCCTGCATTTTTCGGGCCCAAAAAGGAGCTGCGTCATAAGTGTCCCGAAAACCCCGCAAATTAGATTGCTAGCGCGTTAGCTACTGGCAAAGAGCAATGAGGAAATCCTCTGTAAATGTTTGATGGTTTTCGGGGCGTCGTTATACCTGATGTTTTCTAGATTTGCTTGATTAGGGCTAATCCGTTAATGCCCGCTTTGCACGGGCCCCAATTTTAACTACAAAGTCGACATTTTTAGTCCTCTAGACAAAATATCTTGCTTTTAAAATACGTGTTGCGCCGTGGCAAAGGTTACAATAAAAAATATATAATTTCGGTAACGATTTTTGCTTATAAAAACATGGTTCAATATTGACTGAAATATATAATTTGTTAAAAATTCAGTAACTGAAGACCTGAAAGTACCCAAAGCTGTAAATAAATCTGTACAGTTTTCATTTCTGGCGCAATTGTTAGTTTTTCGCGGATGCTTTCGAGCGAGAAAAAGTTTATCACGATTCCGACGTGGGAATCCGGAAAATGGCCCCCTAAAGCCTCAAAAATGAGTTTCCCGCAAATATCTGCCAAAATATACGAATTGGAGAATTTTTATCCACATAAAAAATGAAGATCAGCTCGAAATCTACAAAAATGGTCCTTACTATTTTTTTCGCAACACTAATATTTTTCGCAAAAACAGCCGTCGAAAAATCCGTAACATTTCACACTGGATAGATGTGGCTAAACGGCTAAAAAATGCAGATAAGTAATACTCTCAAAATATTGAGAAAAAAACTTTTACCCCTTTTTTTATATTTTAGAAAAATCAGAATAGACCCAAACTCATATGCAATAATAGGTACGGGTTTTCCCATTCCGATGAACTTTGAATGACTTAAAAATGTACCGGGTGTTCCACTAAGAGGGTAGTCGGCTATATCTCAGAAACTACTAATGGTATATCTATCGGGAAAAATTTTGTTAGATAAAAGCGACCAAGAGAAATTGCTGGAAATTATTTTAAAGTCTGTGGGATGGCCGCACGTAAGGGTAATCAAAACATAAAATATACACCAAAAAAAAATCAAATAAAGTGTTTCAATAAATGGTACTATTTTTTTTCTTTAATGTTTTCAAACAAAGAACTTCAGGTGTAATTTTTGTCAGTTCAAATAAAGTGGTGGGGGAAGTTAAAGTTTAATTTAGAAAAGTGCTAATAACTCCGGTTGCTTTAACCGAATTTAGGAACTTAGTCTCGTTTTGAAACATTTTAATCATTATTTTCAATGTATAAACTATTGCTACACTCATCTCACAAACGCCGCTAGAGGGCGTCAAGGTAAAAACCAACCTATTTTACGAATTTGTTTGAAAAATTTAAATACAATGATATATACCTTTTTACATATTTAGATAGAGAAAAACCTAACAAAACGGAGAAAACCGCAATTTAATATCTCTTTTCAAACCGAATATATTCGCAAAAAAAATAAATACTACATAGAACGTAACGCATTTAAAGGACACGATGTTTTTACTAGGCCGATTTTTTTAGGTAAAATTAAATTTATACATTTTTACAAAATTTTAATGACATACTACCAATTTTTACTAATTTAAACCCATTTAACGATATTTACATTAGATAATTACCAACCTTTTATCTGTAATAATCCATCGAGCGTGGTCCTTCAAGTTAGCTTTGAAAATAAAAGGGGTGCTAAAATGTCAAAAAAACCAACAATTTCTATTTCAAAAATATAATTTTTAGTGTTTTTGCTATTGTGTTTTAAAAGATGCTTTTATTACTTTAAAAAAGCAGTTGATATTATTGCTATTTATTTTGAGTGTCTGCAAAATGCGACAATAGCTGCCAGGCTTTTATTGAGATATCCTTAGAGAGGCCGGTAGGGGGAGCGGCAGCAGAATGTTCACTTGTTTAGAAAACCCCTTTTGTACCAGGGGGAATGTTCTTCCCCCCTTTTCACCGCAGACGCCGTAGAACTGGGGAAAATGTCATCAACGTTTTTGCTTATGTGGGGGTTTAATCCTCAAGCAACAAAGGCTTTTTTTTAAAAAACACAATAGCACAACACTAAAAATAATATTTTTAAAGAACACGGGGGGGACAACACTAAAAAAATATTTTAAAAAAAATTTTTTTTTTTTTACATTTCAGCATCCTTTTTTTTTTCAAAGCAATTTGGGGTAAGGACCACGCTCAATGGATTATTACAGTTTTGGGTTTTGGAATTATCTAATGTTGTCTAATTTTTTAAAGGGTTAAAATTAGAAAAAACCTGCAGTATGTCATTAGTTTTGGGGAAAAATTTATAAATTTAATTTTTCCCCAAAAAACGGCCTAGGTAAAAACATTTTGTGTTAAATGCGTTACGTCTCTATGTCGTATTTATATTTTTGCTAATATGTTCGGTTTGAAAAAAAGATATTAAATTCCCGGGCGCCCTTTTTTTGGGGTTTTTTTTTTAATCTAAATATGAAAAAGGGTTTTATCCTTGTTTTTAAAAATTTTCCCAAAAAATTTGTAAAAAAAATTAGTTTTTCCCTTTTACGCCCTAGCGGCGTTTTTGAATAGTGTAGCAATATTTATACACCTAAAAATAAGGGGTCAAGATGCACTTCTAAACGAGACCAATTTTTCTAAATTCGGTTAAAAAAAACCCCGGGTTATTGACTTTTCTAAATTAAATTTTAAACCCTTTTTCCCCCCCACTTTAATTTAGAACTGACAAAAATTACACCTGAAGCTTCTTTTTTTTAGAAAAAATTAAAGAAAAATAGTACCACTTATTGATACACTTTATTTTTTTTTTTTTTAGGAATGTATATTTTTTTGTTTTTTGTTACCCTTACGCCCCCTGGGGGCCATCCCACAGACTTGAAAAAAATTTTCCCAAACAATTTCTCTTGGTCACTTTTACCCCAAAAATTTTTAATTTTACCATTAGTAGTTTCTGAAAATATAGAAAAATCACTCTCTTAGTGGAACACCCGGTACATTATTGCCCAGTAATGGAAAAACCCTCCGCCCGCTTTTTAAGTAAATCCATGAAGATAGTGGCATTCTAGCGGTAGAGCGGCAGGTGAAATAAGGGGATTTTTTGGGCTCGTTATTTAAAAAAATATCGTTTTTTTAAAAAAATAAGGACCATTTTTTTAGATTACAAGGCGATCTTCATTTTTGTCTAAACAAAAATTCTCCAATTCGCAAAGTTTGACAGAAAATTGGGGAAAAAACCCTTTTTCGGGCTTTGAGGGGCCATTTTCGGGGCTTTTTTCCACATGTTAATGTCGATAAACTTTTTTGCTCAAAACACCCCCCAAGATTAAAAATTACAAAGGAAAACTGTAAAGATTTATTTACAGCTTTGTCCCTTCATTTACTGGACTATAATGTTAAGCAAATTACCAAAATGTCAGCTTTAAAAGTAAATAGCTCGCGTATTTTGCCTATTTCATTACCGATACCGATTTTTTTATATCTTCAACCCCGATACCGATAATTCGGTGTTTTCGTACACTATAGAAATTTACCTGAAATTTTCTCGTTTCGTACACTGAATTATTTAATCAATTTTATGCTTTCGTTTCCCCCCCGACCATTGTGACGACCCAAATAACCAACCAAATAAACACCATATTGAAAATTATTAAAAAATTTTTTAATGACCTCTACGTAGGAATAATTTAGAAAAATTTAAAAACCCCCCGTTCTTGTCGGGCATGGTTACAAAAAAACAAAAAAGAAAACAAATATTTCAGATTTAAAAAAAATTAAAAAAAATTAGAAACATAAAGTATATTATGGTAAACCCCAATAAAATTATATTTATTATTATTATTTAACTGAAATAAAGTCTTTCTGTTCAAGTTAAATTTCGGGAAGGCAAGCGACGGCTATTGCCGGCCGATCTGACAAAAAACTGTATCTGAAATCGGATACATGTGTATCTGAAAATTTAGGTATCGGGGGGGATCTAAAGTATGGCCGGGGTACTGATTGAAATTTTCAAACGGCCCCCTAGTAGGAAACAAGACAATAATTATATGGATTATAGGACTTAGGTTTGGGACTTCCCCTATTAAACGGGGACTCTGATTGGTCATAATGGATGGTGACAGAATAAGAAAATCAAAAAAACCCCGAAAGGGAAAAAAAGGGGATGCAGTCAAAAAAAAAAAATAAAATATGGCCACCATTTTCTTGTTTTTTTTAAACAACATCTGGATCGTTGATATGCATCACCTGGTCAGATTCTGATACTGTATTACAGTTTGGGGGCTCGTGAGATTTTTTTGGGGGGGGGACAAAAATATAATAAAAAAATGTGATGATATTACCTTATTTAAATGTAAAGTCTATTCTTCTGCCCCTTTTTTTTTATCAAAGTCAGGTATAGATTGTAAATTTTTTTTTTTTAATTGAAAAAACAGCTAGGGCATTAAGCCTGTCTTGCAGCATCGTTTTTCTAAAAAATTTTTTTCGATTTAATGTTAAAAAAAAAACTTTCGCATTCATTTTTGACATTGGTGTTGTACAAATAATATCTGGGAGTTTGAAAGTTTCTGAAAACACAGTTTTTAAAATTTTTTTGTCGGATAAGAACATTAAAAGGGGCAAAACTCCTTCAATCCTGCACATATCGTCCCTGTCGTAAATGGCTGTTAGTTCAGTTTTTAATTTACAACTGTCAAGCATGGGATAAGATTTCCCGTTAAATCAAAATGTTCTTGGGAAAAAGGGACCTCTGTAACTTTCAAAATTTTTTAAAAAAAAATAGTTTCGCTGCACTTAAATGGGCTTTAAAATCAAATCTGCCCCCAAATTTGATTTAAAATACTGTCACACACTTCCTTCGAAATAACATGTCGCGATTCACCAGCAGACGGGGTGCCTGTTTTTTTTTGGCAGGTTCTTCCCTCTTCAGGTTCTAGGTGATCAGTATTTGTTTTTAATGGGATAATTTGTTTCTCAAACTGTTCAATTGCATTTTGAATTTTTACGCTGTCAATACCTCTGGTTTGTGCTTGATTAAAAAATTTCAACATGGGGCAAATGAAATGAAAAAATTTTCCCGAAGGGGAAATCTGCACTTTTTAAAAGATTTAAAAGTCCGTTTGCTTCAAAAGGTTGGGGGAACCGTACTATCATTATCAAAAATTTTTTTCCCCAACACTCCTTGAAAATTTTTTATTCAAATAAAGTATTAACAGCCCCCCTTTTTTTTAAAATTCCGCGTGTAGGTGCTGCACGTGGTAATCTTCGTTTAACTCCCCATCAAGCACTGCTTTTTCGTTTTGCTGATCTTGAAAAAAAGCTTAAAAAAAGATTGCAAATTGGCAAAGAATTTTTTTTAATTTTTTTTGACATTGTGCTGCCTTCTCCATTAATAAGTTAAAGTGGGCGGGGGAATGAATAAAATGAGCATTTGGAAATGATTTTTTTAAGGTCGCTTGAACGTTTTTTTTGCCGCTCATCCCCCCCCGCGCCGTCGTAACTTTGAGCTATCATTTTTTATTTTTCTGAAAGGGAACTTAGAATGACAAAAAATTTACCCAAAAAAACGTTTTTGACCGTCAGCCAGTAGCCAGCCGGTTTAATAAAACCCCAAAAAAAGTTCATATACTTGTCCATCAATGAAAATTTATCGAATTATAATAACCATTTGTTGCTGATCAGATGCACCCCGTTGTTTCGTCAGCTTCTAAAGCCACAAAGATTGCAAATTTTATTTTTTTAAAATTCGATTCGATAAATCTAAAACATAGCGTCCAACAACTCATTTTTTTAGGGTTTTTTTAAGTACCTTTAAAAACTTTCGATTCTTTTTTATGTATACCAGCAGCAGAAAAGGTTTTTTAACCCTACATAAATACCTGGATTATTCGAAGATTGTTTCTCGTCATGTCCTCTAAGCGCTAATTCAAATGCACCACAAAACTTTATGCACAAATCAGTCTTTGCAAAAAAAAGTCTATTTTTTTTTACCTGTTCATTTTGCTTTTTTTTTTCCCCCCGTATGCACTGTTAATTGTTCTCGTATGTTTTTTTCCCCCCAAAAACTAAAGTCCATGTATGATTTAAGATGGCCAATTTTCGTGTTTTTTTTTTCTGTTTTGGGATATGTTTTAAAAAAATCCACACCGTTTCGAGTCCCCAACTGTAATTTCGTTTCTAAACAATATAAAACAAAACAAAACAATTTATTTGTGACCGGACAACCACAAATCCACTTTTTTTTTACGTAAATATTTTTGTTGAACACTCTATTATATGTTCTAGTTTTCTTGAACTTGAATACTTTATATCTAAATTTGGGGGGAAAAGACCAATCTGTTTAACTAAAAAAATTTTTGTTCAAACGTCAAGGGACCGTTCTCTAAGAGGTAGGGCACCGAATTTTTTTGGATTCCATTATCAGAAATACTTAAACATTCACCAATAATTAAACTTCCTTAAAAAATTTTATCATGCATTTCCGCGCGCAAAAACCCAAAAATCAAAACCGCTTTTACTGGAGGGACTAGTTGGGGGTTTGGGGACACGCAAATTTTTGCCCATCATTCGGCTAAAAATTGGGGAAGCCGAGGAAAACCCGATGCTTCGCGATTATGGGCTCGAAAAAAAAATTGAGTGTTCCCGGAAATTTTTTTTGAGGCGAAGTTTTATCCTCGCGGGGGGCGTTTTTGGAAAAAACTTTTGAGTATACTTCATGGCAATAGACATAAACCGAATGAAAATAAATATTAAAAAAGTATTAGATTTAGAATTAAATAATATTTTTTTAAAAGGGTGGGCACGTTCCCCTGTGCCCCCCTTTAAACCGGCCGCCACTGCTGTATTACCATATAGTCCAAAAAAAAGGGAACTGAAAATGTGCAAAACCTAGCAATTTTTTTAAAATGCATGGATTTAAAAATTTTTTTGGCCTTACCCTTCCCCCTTTAAAATCTTTTAAACCTGCGGCCCCTCTTTTTTTAGGGGTAAAAACTCCCCCTTTTTAAAAAAACCAAAAAAAACTTTCATATTAAACCCTGGTCACATAAAATTATAAATAAGTTAAAAAAAATATTTAATTTTTTGAAACAATATTTAATATATTTCAACCCTTGAAAGTCAACTTTTATTATGTTTAAAAAAAAAAAAAGTTTACCCTAGAAAAAATTTCCATATCACAGAGTTGAAATTTAAAAAAAAGTGACAGCTAAAAAATATTACTAATTTAATTTTTTTAATTTTTAATCCTAAAAAAACCCCCCCTTAAAAAATTCAATGCAAAAAATAATACACAACCGGGGGTTTTTAAAAAAAAGCTTTTTCGAAAAAAAAATTGGGTTAAGTTCCACTTACCCTTAAAGTGTGCATTACGCCGATGGGGGTTTTTTAGGGGGAAAAAACTACCCCGTATTACTAAAACCTTTAAAACTTACATCACTTTTATATTAAAGCTTAAATCAAGTAAAACTTGGCTCAAATAAGTTAAATAATAAATGTTTAATCTTTCAAGTATTAACTGAAGTATTTCAACCCTTAAAAGCAAACCCAAGTATCCTAAAAAAAATTTGGGTTTTTTAAAGCATAACCCCCCCATTTTTTTTGGGTTTTTTCAAGAGCAAAAAGGGTTTTCCTATATATTAAAACTGTTTCCTTCCCCTTTTTTGGCTTTTTTAAAGGGAAAAACTTCCGCTAAAGGGTTTAAACCCTTTTAACCCCCATAACCTTCAAATAAATTTTTTAAACCCGGGTTTGGTTTAAAAAACATTTTTCCCTTTAAATTTTTGAAACCCTTTTTTTTAAGTTTTTTAAAAAAGGGTAATTTTTAAAATTCGATATTTAAAAATTTTCATTTTAAAAATTTATTTCATTTTAAAATGAAATTTATGATACACAGATAAAAAAAAATTTAAAAAAGGGGCCCACGACTTTTTTTAAATTTAAAATTGGTAATTGGGGGGTTTGTTTTCGAAAATTTTTCCTCAAAAAATTTTGGGTTTTAAACCCTTTTTTTTAATTCTAATTCAAAAAATTTTTGATACTTTATTTTTTTAAAGAAAGGTCTTTGCAAAATGCTTCAAAAAAGTTATTTAGTTTTCTCAAAAAAAATACATAGATTTTCCCGTTATTTGCCTTGAAACTCTGAAATTTTGTTTTTTGATGAATAACAGCACAGCTAACCTTTAACAAACCACAACTTGGTTTGTATTGGCCCCAAGCAATTAAAAAAAAAAAATTTTATTCTTTTTTTTAAGCTAAAATTTTTTTTATTTACATTTTTTTGAAAAAAAATTTTTAAAAAAAACTTTCAAAAAATCCGACTTTCGATCGCGAATAACTCAAAAAATATGCTTTTAAAAAAAAATGCCTAAAACATTCTTTGCTTAGAAATCATTTTTTTTTCGATTCGAAAAAAAAAAATTCCACCCCCGAAAATGGTTTGGCAACCACCCCTAAGGTAAAGGCGCCCTTCGGCATGATAGGGGTTTAAATCCTTGGACTTTTCCCCCTCCCTACTGTCAATTCAATGCATTTAAAAAATGCTAGGCAAAATGGTTTTTTTTTTCTAGACTAATATTCGAAAGAAAATAAGTACCACTTAAAACAAATATTAAAATTTTTTAAACTACTTAAGAAATTAGAAACGGTGTATGTTTCGAAAGAATTTAAAAGGGGGGGTAATTCAGAATCTTCACAAGGTAGGCAACAGTTGATGAAACCTTAAAAATTTTCCCCCCTAGGGAGTCTTAAAGATTTTAAAAAACTTTGGGAAAGTTTCCCCAGTTTAAAAAAGCTTTACTATAGCAAAGATTTCTCTTCATACTAAAAAAATATAAAAATTAAAAAGGGTTTTTTTTCAGGCCAGTATGTCAAAATTAGGGTGGCGCAAAAAAACCGAAGATGTTAAAAGCACAATTTTGCTTTTTTTTTTGAAAAAACCTGGGTTGTTTTAAAAAATTTGATCCAATGGCGAATAACACCGAACGTCAGGGTTTTTTTACGGGTTTGCCATATGAGACGTGACGTATCTTTTTGTTCTTAAGCGTTCGATCTCTATAAATTGATTGCCATAGTATAAAAGGGGAACCCCAAAAAAAGGTTTCAATGTTTTTTTTGCCCCTCTTCTTATCTAAATTTTTTTTTGGGAATTCGGTTTTTTTTCAATGTGAAAATTTTTTACAATTTTTTAAAAATGGAGCGCTATACTGTCGCAACGTGTTTACATTATAAAAACGTATTTTCAAAAAGGGGCTTCTGGGGGGCCACATATCGGCGAATTCGGGGTTACTTTGGTGTACAATCGTCCATCAGAAGCAACTTTCTCAAAAAAATACATAAATTTAAAACTACCGGATCTTTCAAGATATTAAAACAAAAATACCCCGGGAAACCCCCGCTCTTTAGTATATTCTGGCTGTTGGGGGAAAAAGTGGCGAAAAACCCAAAAAGTTTTAAAAAACTTCAAAACATTTGGGCATCGCGGCTTCAACGGGGGGTTTTGAAAAAGTTTAGGTCTGCATCCTTATAAAATTCAAATTACTCAGGGGAAAAAAAAAACACGATTGGACAACGTCTGCAGCAATTGGACCCCACAGAGGAACGCGGGACAATATTTTGCAATAAAATCTTTTTTTGTGACGGCCCACTTCCATTTAAACGGTTACGTAAATAAACAAAATTTGTATCTGGGGCAAAAAAATCGACAGATTCACGAAAAGCCAATGCATCCCAACGTGTAACAATTTGGTCTTTTTTTTGGGGTGGGGTATAATTGGGGCCGTATTTCTTTGAAAAAAAAGAAACAGCTGTTACAGAAAAAGGAGAGAGATACCGAAAGATGATTGATTTTTTTTTGGAATGAGATAATGGAGATGGATGTAGACAATATGGTTCCAACAAGATGGGGGGGACATGCCATACACCGAGAAACATTGGATTTTTTGGGGCCCGGGTTTTAAAGGAGGATTATCTCCCAAAGGGAAGGGGGGCGAAAATTTGGGGCCCCCAAAATTTTGGGACTTGACCCCCTAGATTTTTTTTTGTGAAAACAAAGCTTACAAAAAAAACCCCCCAACCATTAAAAAATTGAAACAAAAAAATTTCACAATTTTAAATTTTGAAAAAATTTTAAAAAGTGTTTGGGGTTTAAAAAATTTTAAAAAAGAATTTTTTGCCAAAAGGGCGTGGTGGTCATTTAGCAGATATTGTATTCCACGTATAATTGTACACTTTCATACACAGTGCCATAAATAAACTTCAAAAATTTTAAAAATTTTTTTATTCGTTTCCAACATTCGGAAACCTCTTTTTGGGAAAAACCCCTTTTTTAGCCAACCCCCCCAAAAAAAGCACTTTTTTAAAATTAGAGCCAAATCTCTATTAAAATTTTTTTATCGACCCCTTAAGTGGAAAGATCAAAAAACAGCCCCAAAATTTTTTCCACAATTTTTTTCCCCTTTTTTTTTTCGTATTAATAAAAAAATGAAATCTTTAAAAAAATTCATTACATAGGAAGGGTTATCTCATGCCTTTTTTTTTAGTACCTCTGGGGGTAAAATTTAACCAAAACTGAATGAAAAAGTCTGAAGGAAAAAAGGAAATTTTTAAAAAGTTGACCTCCCCGGGTTCCAGGCCAAAAACCCCGGGAAAAAAAAGCAGGCAAGGTACCAAGAAGGCTCCAAAAAAGGATGATAGGGACCCTTTTTTCGAGATTTAAGGAGGTCTATTTAGAACATTTATCAAGAACTGGATAGACAAACACTCTAAAGTGGTGGTTAAAAAAACCCAAGACAGTGGAAAAAAATTTTCATCAAGGCTTTTCACCCACGTTTTTTTACCCAAAAATAGTGCTCCTTCCTTTTAATATCCCCTTTTGGGGGGAAAGATTTTAAAGAGTAGAAAAAATTAGGACTGATGAAAAGGGGTGATGCAAGACTTTGTGGTCATGTGGTTTTTTTTTTTCTGCTAAAAACCCTTTTTTAAATCTGGGACCTTCATTTTATTAAAACCTTTTCTCTATTTATTTTGAAATAGTGCGCCTTTTTCCCCTTCTTGTAAATAATTTTGGGGGCTAGGTATTTGTTAATTTTGGGGTAAATTAGTGTTCATTTAATTTTATAAGCTCTCTAGGAAAAAAACTTTAAAAATAGGATTTTATAAAGCACTTTTTAAAAATCAGTTTAAGTTTTCAATAAACCCTTAAAAATTCCCCGTAGTTCTTTTTCCTAGAGTGTCAACGGGGAAACCTACCCACACAATTTTTTCCTTTTTTCCCAAAAAGCCCAAGTATTTGGGTCCCTGTAAAAAGACTTCATCTTACTACACTTAAAACCCCCCGATTTTCAAATTTCAACGGGATTTCAAAGGGACACAAAAACTTTTGGAAAAAAAATACCATCTGATTTTTTGCAAAAAATATATTTATTTGGGCATTTGAAAATTCAAACAAATTAAGAATCCGATAAGGGAAAAAAAACAAATAAATATCCATAAAATTTTGGGTTTTTTAAGAATTTTTTTTTGTTTCTTGCTGGAAAATATGAAAAAGAAAAAATTTAAAAAGATAAAAAAAAATTTTTTAAAGTACAGTTACGATTTAACTTATTATTATTTTTATTAAAATTTCCGGGGGATTCCCCCCCGTTTTTCAGTTCTAGGGTAATTATTAATAGGAATAGAGCCAAAAAAATTTAAAAATTTATTTACAGTGCTTTGAAAGAAACAAAAATTATTAACATTATGCTTATATTTTCTAATAATCATTCAAAAAAGAAAAATCTCTCCCTTCCTCGACAATTCGATCAGAGGGGAAAAGCTTAAAAAAATTTTTGTTTAAAAAAAATCCCCTGAAACTTTTTGTGGGGTTTGCGATCGGCGGAGACGCCCCGGTGTCTTTAAAACCAAAACATAAAAAGGGGTATATGCAATGATCTAACTCTTTTATTTTTATTTTTAAACTATGACTTACCGACCCCGAAAAAAATTTCGTCATTCTTGGCACATTCTCGAAAATATAGAACATGTTTATTATCTTTATTGCGAAAATTTTAGAAAAATTATTGGTGTGTAATACACAAAATAATTTTTAATAAATTTTCGGCAAAATTTATGACAATAATTTTTTTAAAAATTTTCGTATTTTGGGGAAAAAAAATTGTAAGATAAAAAAAAAAAAAAATCAAAAATATTATAATAATAAAATAAATACAATTCGAAAAAAATTTAAACTCAAGCCTCGGGATATTGCTTTGAAACAATTTTTAAATGCATGAAAAAAACCCTTGCGGATAAATATTGAAAATATATTGGTATCTCATTGGACAAAACGAAAAGTTTTTCCCCCTTTCGATGCAAAAAATTTCTTCCCAAAAGTTTTTTTGTTTTTTTAACCATTTTCTTAAAAAGTTAATAAAACTTTTGGCTATTAGAAAAAATTCGGTTGAAACAGCCATTATAATTTATATATCTGAAAAAAAGGGTTTGGAATTTTAATAGTGAATAAGAATAATGGGACTTTTTTAGCAGGGGTTTCGTAAATCCCCCGACGAAAAAAAGGGTTTTTTTTGGGTCATTTAATCGTTCGAACTGCAAGTTTTCGATGGCGGGAAAAAAAAAAAAAACCCCAAAAAAAATTGTCAAAAGTGCCTTATTTGTTCTGCCCTTTTAAAAAAAAAACAATTTTTAAAAGATAGTGATGGGAGAGGCAAGAAGAGCTACTTCAAAATTAAAAAAATCACGGTGTCTACGCTAGTTTCGGACACAACAAAAAAAAATCGGGTTTTTCGGCAACATCCTGGAAGAGCAGACAGAGTTTTCCCCCAAAAAACATTTAAAAAAACCGAGGAAAAAAATTTCCCGATCAAGTGGTGGCGCAACCCGATCTTCCAGGCAGGGTTTGGGGGACTTATCTGGTATGAATGGTTCCAAAAAACCCAGCGGGGGAAATGGGGAGGCTTTACAGTGAAATGAAATTCACAATTCCCCATTCCACTGGGAAAAACCCCCAGTTCTGTATTTCAAACGGAAATATTTTCTTTCTCACTGTCAAAAAAAAAAAAGGAGGGCTTATAAAAACAAGCGATTGCATAATAACAGACAGCCAAGCTCTCGGGGGGATAGTCAACCTCAAGGTAACCCCAAGCTGGCATGGGAATCCAAAAGAACTGGAAGTCCCCGGGAGAAGGCAACAAATAACTCTCCTGTGGGTACCAGGACATTCGGGAAAGAAGGCAACGAAAAAACGGGTGGCTTGCAAGACGGGATCATCCACACCATACTTTGGACCAGAACCTGCCTTTGGGTGACTAAAATACAGCACGAGGGGAAAGAAATGGATCGGGAAAAAAAACATGGGAAAACTGGGGAAAACCCCGTAAATTAGACATGGAAAAGCTTCATAAGGGGCCCCCCCTTTAAAGAATGAAGGAAGAACTACTCAGACAAAGTAGGAAAAGCTTGCATAACAGTAGGGTTACTAACAAACCCCCACACAACAAAGGGTCATCAATGGGAACCCAAGTTGCAGAATGTGCGACGAGGGAACGCCATATATCCTGTGCGAATGTGAAGCATTGAGTCACAAAGACAGGTTTTTTTGGGCAACCGGAAATGAGCCTAAAGGAATATATCAACCAACCAATCTTGGGGGTTTTACAGACTTGTAGAAGGAACAAGACTAATGGGGGGTTGGTACAAAGATAATGGGGGAAATTATAAATCAATACGGCTCTCAGAGAAGAAAAGAAAAAGAACCTATTACAGCCGTATTCACGAAGCTAACTAATTAACCCTTAGTCCCAAATTATAAAAGTCTTTTAGTAAAAATTTTTCTCACGGGAAAAATAAAAAGTATACCCCCTTTTTCTACAAAACAAACGACACATTCTAGACAGGATGAATTTGGCTAACAGGAGATCAATAATTTGACCTTATAGTTTTTTGAGGCACGGTGTCAGGCCAAATTCGAACTGACGCCGGAAGGTTATATTAGACAAAGGTTTGCGTATTTTCCACCCC
>JAHBCN010013991.1:0-23468 GCA_019359885.1 Listronotus oregonensis
ATACCCCGGGACCCAGAATGAAGTGGTCCCATTTTAAAAAAAATATAAGGCGGTAATCCCAAAGAAATATACTGTCATTTAACTTACTTATAATCTCAGTCTTGATTTTTATACATGATATTCTGGGAAATATTTTAATCCCCTTTTGTGAAATCGATAGACCAAACATCCCCGCTCTGATCGAAGGTTTATTTCAGGATTGGGTGTGTACAAAAAATAAAATAGTGAACTACTAACTATTTCTAAATAACAAACAGACCCATTGTTTGGAATATCATAAGAAATTTATTATTTATTTATTTTTTGTAGGTTCTCACTTTTCACCAAACTCGATATTCATCTTTCGATGAATAAACTATATTTACATGGTTGTACCGGGTTCACGTGTTTCGCGCCTGTTCAAGGTGATGGCTAAACCCGAACCATCAAAACCATGTGGTACTATTTCGTCTAAAAGAAATTATGTTGCAATATCTTGATGCACTCTTTAGTAATCTTATTTTTTTAGTTTTTTTTGGGAATTAAAATTTGCATTTGCTATTGGGTTTTTTGATAAGATTTGTCTGTCAATAATTCGTTAATGTTTTCTAGGGTAGACGGTCGTTTTTAATACGACAGAAATTACCCCCAAGTTCACCATATACAGGGTGTTTTCTAATTGAATGTCAATATTTAAGGGAGCGATTTTTGAGTCCACTTTTAGAAAAATACTTCATATGAACGTATGTCCTAAACGTCATAACTTTTGAGATACAGGGTGGTAAAATTTTTAAAAATAAATCATTTATTATTATTATCTGTAATACCACTTTAGATATTTTAATGAAATTTAGCATACATGTACTATATACATAGGCGTGCGCAGGGTAAAGCTGGTGTGGGTGCCGATATAATAATAATAATAATACTAATAATAATAATAAGCTTGTCGACAGCAATCCGAAACACTAATGCACTTATTGTCAGCTTGTCCAGTGCATGCTGTAAGTGGTTACATCCACCGACATAACGATGCGCTTCGGGTATTTATTATCACCTCAGACATTATTATGGCATCGACGAAACAGCAATTTTGCCATTTGCTCCCGGCGATATCGAGGATTAGTGGAAAATGACAACTGTCGCATTTATTGGAATTATACATTCCCTACGCATCAAATTCGCGCCAATAAACCTGATATTGTTCTCCTTGATAAAAGGAATAACTCTATGTATGTGATTGAGTTCTCCGCCCCAGCGAAAACTAACATCGATATAAAGGAACGGGAGAAACGAGCCAAATATCAGGATCTACTTGGCGAACTTCGGTGGCTCTATCTGGAGTATAACGTGCGATTGGTTGTCCTGATTGTCTGCGTTTTGGGGGGCATAAAGAAAATGTGTTGGGGGAGCTGAAGTGTATTCCCGCATGTCAACATTCATCCGAACAACTGGTGATAAAAATGTAGAAATCTGTTGTTCTTGGGTCCCTTCGTTTACTGAGGCAAATGAAGTTGGCCGAAGATCACTGACCGAGCGGACGCGAGGAGTGGTCTTCGATACGGATGGCCTTCCGCATGGCGCCCTATGGGGTCGGAGCCATGGGATACGTCATGTCGGATCTTTCTAAATAATAATGAATTGAATAAAACTATGAATAACAATATATCGATATTAATACATTGTTATTAATAAAATTAATTAATAATAAATTAATAAGAATACATTTTTAGGGATGTTTGGTAAATATTTATGAAATAATAACAAACCGAGTACATTATACAATATTTATTATAAAATATTGCTTCTTTCATAAGGTACAATTTTTTTAAATTTGTTTATCACAGTACTTATATCATTATTTGCAGCTAATTCCTGTTCCACAAATGGAACCAGGAGATTTTCCAAACGTTCTTAGCGCATTGTGGATCTTAATTTTGATTTTACCATACTCATTTTCGAGAAGGTGCGTTCGCACGTACAACTCGTGACAGGAATTGTTGCAAATTTTTTACAAAGTTTTTTAAAATTTATGTACGTTGTACTTCTATCAAATGTAGAAAGCCACTGTAGCCAACCTAAACAGTTTGATGGTAGATTTTGACCTTTTTTATTTTCAGCATTCTTATTTGGCTGCTTTTCAAGCATTTAACTTAAAATGACTCGAAGAAAAACACTTTTGAGTTATATTCCCTAAATCTTTTCGCAAAGCTTTGCCTACGCTATACATAAATACTTTTTATTTATTTTTTTTTTTTTTTTCTTTTCAAGGGCACCGAATTTATATTTTAAAACTGATCGAACTATACACTCCGATACTATTAAGGCAAACAGAAAATTTGGAAAAACATAAAACTTTTATTCAAAAACGCCTTAACTACGATCGCGGCAAGCGCGTTGCATAAACCCGCTGCACAAATAAAGCTTAAGTACTTATAAGTCTTTTTAAAACGAACCACCCTAAATATCTTTAAAAAAAAAAAAACCACCAAAAAAAAAAGAAACACGTCGATTTAGATAAGGGGAAGTTTAATTTCGTATTTGATAAAATTTTATCGGTCGCCTCCTAACCTCCAGTTAACCTCACTTTGATATTCAAATGGAACCCCCATAGTGTGACACATCATTGTAAGCGGCATGAAATTTGCTACCAACAGTACTAAGAAACTTTAAATCGATGGACTAAACGCAAAATAAAAATGTTTTTAGTTTATCGTGTTCAAATAATTTATTTTATCAAATCCTCAAAATGTGCGCCGTTATTGGCGAGACAAGCTTTTTGAAATTCCTCGCAGACTATTTTAGTGTGCATTCATTCCAATTATTATTTTTTGTGTTACCTGCCACAAAAACACTGCAATAGCACAAGTTTTTAAGACGTTTGGGAACCAGTTAAATATTACTGTTAGGATTGTCATTTTGACATCGTTAGTTTAAAATTAAGAATCTTGATTTTAAAAATGGTTATACTCTAGCAGAGAGAATAAAATAATTTTCCTATGGGGCTGAAGATCGATGCCGCGTAGAACCCCCAGAGTATTCAATGAGAGGCATCAAAATAAAAAGTGGGGCAAAAATGTAATGGAATTGGTCTAAGTTTGAAGAAACTGGATCTGTATGCAACAAGAAAATCTAATGAAAGGGTTTTAGACGAAGCACGCCGGTTTACTAGGACAGTTCAATAGATCCACTTTTATTCCAAAAGTTTTAAGTGACCAATATTTCTACGGGTTCCGTGCACAAAATTTTGAAAAGAATAAGTTTTTCCATACAAAATACAAATTCTTCATGAACTCAACGAAGACGATTATGATAGAAAGAATAGAATTTTGCGAATCAATGTGCCAGCGAATTGACGAAGACCCTCATTTGATCAAAAATATCTGCTTTTCTGACGAATCAACTTTCTTCTTAAATGGAATTCTTAATAGACATAACTGCAGATATTGGGATAATGAAAATCCGCACATATTTCAGGAAGGACATACTCAATTTCCGAGAAGATCAACGTTTGGGCAGGTATTTATGGAAACGAAATTATCGGGCCATTCTTTCTGGAAGAAAATTTAACTGGGCAACGTATCTGAACCTTTTGGAAAAATGCGATATACCCTTCTATCGTCCAATCTTTGGAAAATCAGGTGGATGAAAATGGTGCTATGGAACTCAGTGAAAATAATTTGCATTTCACAAGATGGAGCCCCTCCCACTATGCTTTAGCAGTTCGAGTGGCTCAATGAACGTTTCAGGAAATGGATAGGCAGACGAGGTGCCATCGAATGGCCAGCACGGTCTTCAAACTTAACTCCTCTAACTTTTTCCGCTGGGTTATTTAAAAAGTAAAGTGTACAAAACGCCACCTGCAAATATTCAAGAACTTAAATGTAGAATTACACTAGAATGCAGAGGTATTACCAGACAAACTTTCGCCAACGTTCGCGAAGAATTTCAAAACAGACTTTATTATTGTCTCGCCAATAACGGCGCACATTTTGAGCATTTGATAAAATAAATTATTTGAACACGATAAACTAATTTACACACATTTTACTTCTAAGTCGCTTCTACGTCTATCGATTTAAAGTTTCTTAGTACTGTTGGATAGCAAATTTCATGCCGCTTACAATGATGTGTCACACTATGGGGGTTGCCATTTGACATATCAAAGTGAGGTTAACTGGAGGTTAGGAGGGACCGAAAATTTTATCAAATACGAAATAAAACTTCCCCCTGTATATCTAAATCGACGTGTTTCTTTGTTTTTTTTGGTGAGTGTTTTTTTTAAAGATATTTAGGGTGGTTCGTTTTGAAATGAAAGCACTTGTATAAAATGTTTCATTTATATCTAAATCGTTATAGATTATTTGTCTGATAATAATATTATTCTATAAGATTTTCATATAATATTAAGTATTTTTAATTTATAGGACACCTTTCAATTCAGAGAGAGAGCATTTAAATGATAAAAATTGCATACATTTAAATCTAAGGATTGTAATTTTTAAATCGAACCTTATCAAATTATAATTTTTATATTTTAAATACAGTAATCTTCTTCAGACTAGTGGGGGTGCACGCCTATGACTATATATCAAGAAGCATTTTTTTTATTTCCACCAGTGGCGTTCGTACGGAATTTGACCTGCTTATTTTGGCAGACATTGATGGTACGCAACTGATTTTTCTTAAAATAAAAACTATTTTTAAAATTCCCATTCATTTCTAAGTAGAGTTGATGACTTGATTTTTTTTAATCTCTGCATGATCATAACAATATCGATAAAGAATATCACCATGCAGAGGAATATTTAGATTTCATTTTTCCAGGTGAAAACCGTACTCGAATTGAAAAAAATCATGTGATCAACTTTGCTTAGAAATGATTGGGGATTTCAAAAAAATTATTTTAAGAAAAATCAGTGGCGTACCACAGTTGCCAAATAGGCCAAATTCGTCGCACTATTGGAAATAAAAAAGTGCGGTACACTAAAAAATGCTTCTTGATACTAAGTACATATATGCCAAATTTCATTAAAATATCTGAAGTGGTATTACAGTTATTAATAATATAATAAATGATTTATTTTTGAAAATTTTACCACCCTATATCCCGAAAGTTACGACGTTTAGGACATACGTTCATATAAAGTTTTTTTTCCTAAAATGGACCCAAAAATTTCCTCCTTACAAATTGACGTTTAATAAAAAAAACACCCTGTATAATGTAAAAAACTTTACCAACCATAATATTTTATTTCTCGTAAACAGTTGATATTATCGATGTCAATCAATAATACCTCTTTTTATTTAGTTTAAGGTTAAAGCTATCCAAAAATAATATTGTTGAGCCTTTATCATACAGGGTGTTAAAAAAATTGATAATATTGTGTCAGAGCTAGTCTGTCCTTGGCAAACTAATTAAGCCTAAATATGATTTAATGGGTTCATTTTAAGAAGACTTATCTCGTAAGCTTCATTAAAAAAAATATTAAATTACACCCAGTATTTTAAAAGTTATTAAAAAAGAAAACGATTTCCAGGGGCGTCCGTTATGTATCTGTATCTCCGCGTAGGGGAGGGTCGTAGGAAAAAAGTTTGTCACAATATTTTTAGGTTTTCTATTAGGTTCCAAGAGATTGTCCACATATTTTGGGACACCCTGTATAACATATTTTTCTGTATCTCTTTAAACTAAGGCAACTATAGGATCATTCTGAAATTGGTAATTTTTTGATTTCCTCTGTATCTCTTAGACGAGCAAGAATTTTTAAATGTTTATTTTATTATTTTAAGTTTGACCCAAAAAAACACATGCCATGATAGTATTTTTGATGGCACTAACAAGTACGGAGATACCCTATAAGTGTCGAAAGTAGGGCACCCTGTACATACTTGGTTGGATTTTAAAATTAGGAATTAATTATTTTTTTTGTGATTGTTATTTTTTTTAAGCTCTTTTTTCAATTTGTTTTGCAAAATAAATATGGAAGTTAAAAGTCAAAAAAGATCATATGTTTTACGTCCAAATTTCATTAGATCAAAACTGGATTACTTTAAATTATTTTGTGGCCTAAACGACTGTGGATTAAAATTTGTAATTAAGGGTTTTGGATCAGATGAAAATTGATGATCGACCTTATGGACCTAAACGTAGTCAGTAAAGGTCAGCGATTGGAAAACGTCAAATTCAAAACAATTAACAATACAGAAAAACATTTTCAGCACTTTATTTTTATTGCTGTCTTAAAGTAAATTTTTTTTATTCGTTTAACATTTCGATTTACCCTAATTTATGTTAATGTGTCCCCCATATTTAATTAACTTATCTCGGTTTCCATAACCCACTTCTTAGGTATTAAATTATCCCATCTATTAAAAAAATCAAAATGTATAAATTATTTATTAATCCAGTTCTAATTCAATTCTTTGTTGATAATAGCTATTTATGTATCAAGGGCGTTACTGGGACTATAATGCTATGAAGGTCGAAATAGCCCGAGGGCCTCTGGCCCGAGGGCTAGATTTCGACCTGATGGGCATTATAGTCCAGTAAGCCCGTGGTGCCTACAATGCTTATGTTTTACCCAAAAAAGAGTTTTTCAATGACTAATTACATTATTTATTCGCAATATAAAAAATAAGTTGCACCTGTACCTGTATACGTAAGTAGATAATGACTGGTGTTAAGTTTGACTTTGATGTTTCTGTCAGTTAGTCAGTTGGTATTTTTTATTTAACGATTTGCTCAAAATGGAAGAAATTCCACAAAATATAAGAGAAAAGGCCATAAAAGCGACCGAAAATCTTTTGCCAGTTAAATCAAGGCAACAGTATGATCGGGAGTATGGCATATTTGGTATTTGGAAAGATGCGAACGCAATTCTTCAAATAACCGAAAACGTTTTAATGGCATATTTCCAGGAACTGGTAAGTTATTGATTTTATTTTAATACATATGTTTAACAAACTTTATTATTTTTAGTCGAAAAATACAGTCCGAACTCTCTCTAGACCAAGTATTCCACCTAAGGTCTACGTTGATGGTCTATGAAAATATAGACATTTCGCAATACCATCGTCTCATATCTTTTTTAAAAGTTAAGTCGAAAGGATACGTCCCGAAGAAGTCTAAAGTTTTGGAAGGAGAACAAATATTAAAATTTATTAAGAAGGCTCCTGATGATATCTACTTGGTACACAAAGTCATATTGGTAATGGGTGTTTTTGGAGGTTTAAGACGAGATGAGTTGGTCAAAATGACCATGATGACATTGAAGATAGAGGAACAGTCTTGGTTATAAAGGTACCAGAAACTAAAACTTCAACTTCAAAAAGTTTTACTATCATTGAAGAAGATTTAGGCGCTTTAAATTTAATAAAAAAGTACACAACATTAAGACCAGCTGGAATAAAGGACGAAGATTCTTTCTTACCTATGAAAGGGTCGATGTACAGTACAACCCATTGGAAAAAATACCATAGGAAGCGTCCCAACATTGATCGCAAAATTTTTAAAACTGGATAATGCAGAAGCTTACACCGGCCACTGTTTGCGTCGCACATCGTCAACTTTACTTGTTGAGGCAGGTGCTTCGTTTGAAACGCTAAAACAACATGGGAAATGGAAAAGCTCTTCATTAGTTGAATGATATATAGAAGAAAGTATTTCATCCAAAAACAAAGTAGCCAAAATGATTGCCAATTCAGTTAATTCCGAGGTTAATTCCGTATCGACTATTGAAAATTCTTTAATGGACTGTTCTTCTATACAAAATAGCGTTAGTGCTACCACCGCTGCTACCATCACAAAAAAAACCGACCATTCTATAGTGGGATCAGCTACATTTTCCGGGACATTTCAAAATTGTAATTTTTATTTTGGAAATAAAGTTTAATTTTTAGTATTAGTTTAAAGAAAAATTATTTTTTGTATAAACTTGATCTTTATTGTGAGAGAAATAAAATTGGATAAGCAATAAAATTTCCATATTAGCGCATTAGGGCATTATAAGCGGGCATTATCATAATGCCCGCTTATAATGCCCTAGGTGTGATAGCAGGTATTATTGCTATCATAACATATTCCGTTTCTAAGGTATTATAGATCAATAATAGATAGGTAAAACATAAATAAAGTTCCTAACTCATGGTTTGTTAATGTAGGTGACCATGGTTTGTTTTTCAAAAAAAGGAAACAGTAAAAAATTCCGAAATGTTTAATTTTGTTAGGTTCATAAAGGAAACTGTTGAAATTATCTTTTGTTACATAACTGTTGTCAAATTTATGTTGTATTGTTTTAAAGGGAAGTCCGGTTTATGTTCTTGAAAATTTGTACGTAAATATTTAATTATTTACCAGGTTTTTTAAAAAGTTTTGTAGTTTGATAAGAAAAACACGATTTAATGGTTTAAAATAATTTAAATAAGAATGACTTTAAGCCTAGAAGAAGTAGATAGCTTAATAAGAGAAATATTTTAAAAGTTTAATGCTAAATAAATTATAAAAAAAATTTTGTGATGTTAAAAATATGATTAAAATTTTCTTAAGATCATTCTGAACGAGTAACTGTCTTTATAAATTATTAATAATAATATTTAAATCAATAATAAAAATATTTAAACAATGAGCTATACACATAGTAGCATAGGAGTTAGAGAAATGTTAAGCTTCTGTCAGGTATATAACAGATAAAGGAGACACTTATTATTATTTTTTAATTAAATAAAGTTTTAATTTTATTTTAGTTAAAGTTTCAAGTGGATCGGAATGGGTACACTTATTGGAAAAAAAAATGAATAAAATATCCGTGCCACCAGGTTATCCCCAAGGAAGTTTAAAGGTGTATGGAAGCCCAATGCTATGGCCCATTCGATCAAAAAATGTCCAGCCCAGTATGAAAATAAGTGTCAGAGTTGGCCCCGCCAATTCTGCGCAATAACAAAATTCCACGAAATAATTTAATGTGTTGCCTACTTACACATTGATAAATCAGTGTGAAGTTACCCCCTTATATTTTTTGAGCCGGGTACCTTTTTTTGGTTGATAAAAACCTTTTAAAGGATTAGTGTTTATTAAATTGTGACTATAATTTTGTTGAATTGTTTTGTTACTTATAATATCGTAACAAAATAACTAGAGGTTGTAGGGTTTTGTCTTGCAAACCCAAAGGGTAACATACCCGCCTTTTTAATTTTAGGTAAGTATTTCTTATATTTAAATTAGGTGCCCCTTATAAGACGTAACTTTAAAGGTAACCGAATAAATAATAATATATCAATTATGAATAATAGAAAATGAAAATTTCATAGGAAATATTAGTGAGAAAAGTAAGGCAATCTTAACTATCTTTTAGATGATTTCCACAATGTTAGTGTATTTCTGTGGATTATTAAAAAGAAATAAGGTTTACATTTAGGTACTTTTATTTCATTTAATAATTTAGTACTCTTTTAAAGGACCAAAATTATTGATTACTGGGCAGACCAGGCAAATTTTAATATATACAGGTCCCTTTAATTGAATGAAAGGAAGTACAATTTTATGTTAAAGTTTCTTTTTGCTTTTTCTGTATTTGTTTGGTAATTGTCTCGAAAGTTGCCTCCTCTCCGATTTTGACCAAATTTGGTATACAGGGGTTTTTGGGGCGCTAATTACGAATCTGAAAAAAAATCGGCAATGTTTCGTTTTCGAGATATTCATCATCAAAATTGAAAATCAAACTAACCTTATTTACACTATTCCTCCTTTCTTTTTGCACAAAATTCTTGATTTTTACACTAAATTGGCACACAATATTTCACAAACACCTTTTAAAAACTTGTTTTTATGTTTATTTTACATCTTTTTTACACTTTTTTTTTTTTTAAGCAAATATGGCTGCTGCCTTTGAACTTAAAAGTTAGCAATTTAATGGAAAAAGATGTAAAATAAATAAAAATACAAGGTTTTAAAAGGTGTTTATAAAAAATTGTGGCCACTTTAATGTAAAAATCAAGAATTGTGTACAAAAGAAGGAGAATATAGTGAAAATGAGGTTAGTTTAATTTTCAACTTTGATGATGAAAATCTCGGAAAAAACGTTGCCGAAAAAATATTTTTTCAGATTTGTAATCAGCACCCCAAAAAAACCCCCGTATACCAAATTTGGTCAAATCGGAGGAAACTTTCAGACAATACCATTTGTTTAAAAATAAATTAGATTTTTGGTTTCTTAATCTTGCATTATCAACTTTTTAAGCTTGACATACTGTACACACATAATATTTAACGGATACTGTTACAATGGATACTCAGGTACCAAAGGTTACTAAACATTTTTAACCACTGTTATTCTGTCTCATGAATGTTTGTTATTAGTAAAAAGTATATGCCTAAAAAGCAGTTATAAACATTTTCACTTTTTAATGTACAACCAGAATCTTAGGATTAGATTAAACTCATTTACATTCTATCTTGCCCTTCTTTATCACAAAATTGGTGATAAGTACATAATACTTTTTCATACAATGTTTGAAATTTATTTTAAAAATGTTTTTATTTATTAACAAAGATTTTTGGTAAAAATACAAAACTTCCAAAAATATCGACCATTTAAATAGAAAGCAGTATCTTCGGGCGCCATCTATTCTTTTCATATTATATCAGATGATATAAAATCCAATATTACACAATAATTTTAAATATTCTACAGTAGTATCCTTTAATAACCAACAATTTTGTGCAAAAAATAAAAAACAGTGAATGCTTGAATTTGACTTTGATGATGTTAACTTTATAGATAGTAACAAAGAATTATGGGAGTCCGGCTCTGACCTACTATTCATTGCGCAAACTCCGCGGGGCCAATCCCCCGATTCCCGCTGCCCTGCATGCCTGGACAATTTTGTTCTACAGTATTGGGCTTCCATACACCTTTCAACTTCCTTGGTTATCCCCCATTGCCTCGGGGCACATGTGCATTGTTTGTTTATTAATAAATAGAACATTTTGAATTAATTTTTAGATGGATCAAAGCTGGTATACTTACTTGTACCAAAAAAAATATTGTTGTTATCTTGTTGTTAAAAATCTTAAATGGCCAAAATCACTTTTTTGCGTATGTCTCCTTTATTGCTTATTTTATTAAAAATGTGTAAATAACTTTTTTTATAAAGCTTACTAAGAAGCATATTTTTTGTTTTCCACATTTTTTCGCAACTCTTCTAGTTTTAGAGATATTTGCCTTTTTATTTTAAATTTAAATCGTTAATATCTCAAAAACTAAAAGGGCAACAAAAAATTTTGTATAAAAAACTGACGTAGTTTTATTAGACCATCAATTTTAATTATATACCTTTTTTTCCTAAAATCAATAGGTTTTAAATAATAGTAAAAAAAAACGATTTTTCACGACGCTGAGCCAAGGCAGCAGTGCGGCTTTGAATTGACTATACTTCATAGTAATATAAAAAAATTAGTGATGGGATAATTCGAATTAAAAATAATCGATAATCCGATTATTAAAATAATCGCTATCATGCGATTATTCAGATTTAATTTGAATTACGAAAAATAACCTGATCCCACAGAATTGATTACGCGTCGCGAAAAAAATAATAATAACATGTAATAACGAATAAGATTTAATATTTTAATAGTAAAGTAGGTATATATTTATGTAAATAGAGAGGACAACTTAATTATAAAAAAGGTAATTTTTTACTTACCGGGCCCACGGCCGATTTTATTGAAATTTTGTATACCGGGGATTTTTATTAATTACCGACCTAATTAGTAGGTTTATTAAACTTTTTTTTGGGTTGCTGGTAAAGAAAATCATTTGTTATTTTTTTGATTATACATTCAAAACTTCATTATTTTTTAAACATATTTAGCAACAAAAAATTGCGGATGCTTTGTGTCTTTTAATTAAATTTGAGAAATATAGTACATACATTAAATATAAACTAAGGCTTCGTTAAAGGTATTTTTTAAACAGGAATATATATAATTCTTTTTTTCCATATAAAGAGATGATACGAAGCTATTCTTTGACATGTTTGAATGCTGCTTGAATAAGCAATGTTGCCAGACTTTTTGTAATAATTTGTTATTATTGAAGGTTGTTTTTTATATAAAAAACTAACCAGAACTAACAAACAACAACTTTCAAACTATGATCTAGTTCTGGTTAGTTCCGGTTAGGTTTTCTTCGTTAAATTGTAATTTTTTTATTATAAATGCGCCGTTCTGGTCGGTCATGATTAGTGCTGGTTAGTTAAAGCGGCTTTTTATTTTCCCTAATTATATTTGTAACTGGCTTGAAATTCAAATATTTTTGATTTAATGAAAATTATCCTTATGGTAACGGCAAAGTTTTTTATTATAAATTAATAATATTTCCGTTTAGTAACACTGTAAACGTCTTGAAGCGATGCATGAATTTATTACATGTACATCGTAAATAGTTAAAATAAAATGTCAAATAATGACCAATTTTTAGAATTTTTATTGCGCTTTTCTTGGTGAAAACTACATCATCCGCATTTTTTGCCTTAAATAATAATACTTAAAGAATATTTTACATTGCAAATTTAAAAATCGTCCAATTCCGTGGGTAATTTTTTTTACAGACCCAAAAATGTAATATGTAAGTAGTTATTTAGGCGCTTCATTAGTAGCATTTTACGTAAATTGAATCCATTTCTGCCTTAAAATCTTTAATAATGATATTGCAGGAACGAAATTTACACTCCTTACAACATTTTAGTTCTTCTTTCACACAAGTACATGTTGGAAATTCAATTTTGAGTTGACATAAAGCCATTGCACTACGTATTATGGCAGCAGCTCTTAATAAAGTTTAAATTTTGGACATTTCTTCAGGAAGTAAAAGATCTATCTGAACATCACTATCAATACTCGCAGAAAAGGTAGATATTGTCGAACTATTTTCGGGTAGGTTCGGAAACCGTTTTCCTATTTTTGTGCGATTTTATGTTTCTTTCAGAGATGTAGTGGCTGTAACATAATTTATGATATTTCTCATCAAACGCAAATAAATCTTTATAGCCACGTAATTTAGATATCATATTAATGTCGTTTCTATTCCTGGCAGCTTTATTACTTTTTTGATAGGTAGCTTTTTTACTACCTAAAAAGATTCAGTACTATGTAAAAAAATTAATACCCTAAACAGGATTTATAAGGATAAAATTGAAATTCGTATTTTGTTTCAGTACAAAATATAAACTAATATAAAGGTACCAACTATACTATGAAGGTACCTAATAATATCGCGGCGCCACTGTCGGATTGCAAATTATGATAATAGTTTTGAGAATCTGTGTAAGTTTTACGACAGTCTTTATGATATTTTATTTTAATTTCGCCATTTAAAATATCATTTTTTGACAGAATTTTTTTTGCTAGATTGTCCTGCCTTTTTCAGCACTTAATAGTAATGATAACAACCCTTGTATTCTAGGTCAGCGTTTCTCAAACTTTTTTGGCCCGCGGACCAAAATTTAGTTATTATTGTTTTTTTTTAATAAGTAAATTTTTTTCGCGGATCGAAAATTGTCCGCGGACCAGTAAAATTTCTCCGCGGACCACTTGTGCCATGGTGGTCCGCCGGACCAGCGGTTGAGAATAGCTGTTCTAGGTCTTTGTAAACAGATTTGTATCCATCATACACGATTTTCTTACAAATAATTCGCTTCATTGTTTTAAAATTTTAAATACATACAGCACACTCTAAATTTCGACAACCACCACTACTAATGAATTACTTAACTACGCACGCTATCCGCATGCGGGGCTATTGGGTCCCGATAATACTTTTTTACGTCTGAAAAAAAATCGCTGTTGCCAAACGATACGCTCTAGGAAAAAATTTTTTTTCAAAAACTTTTGTTATTATTTGGCTATATTTTCTTCGCTGCATGTATGAAAATATTTTCAAAAATAAAAAGTTTATCGATTGGTGAAAATTTCAATACCAAAAATATTTATTTTTAGTTTATATGATTTTTAGAGGAATGAAAGTGCGAATTGTGCCCAAACTGTTTATAAGATTAAAAGCGCTACAGTGTGGGCTTTAATTTGATACACACGGTATCTTTGATAGTTTTAAAGTTATGGCGGTGGAAACAAAAAAAAATCAATTTTTTTATAAGTTAAAAAAAATAACTTTTTATTAATTTGAAAAGTTCGAGACCACAAAAAAATGTCGTAAAATACGATTTCATGTGCCCGGTGACATACTCAAAGAAACCTAACAGGTTTGATCTGGTTCTACCCCAAAAAAAAAAAACGACACGATAGACTTACGGAATCGCTCCGCTATAAGCAATAGTTTATAGGTTGGAAGAGTGAAACTTAAAATTATTTTTAGCAAACTTAAAATTTCATTCAAAAAAGCCTATCTGACTGAATTAGTAAATTCTATTAAACAAAGCTTATTAATTTTGTATCATTATTATAAAATGAACTTTTATCATGTTGACGTATATATTATAATGAATGCTACACAAACTAGGAAGGAATTGTGGAAAATACTGGTTTATGTAATGTCGTGTCACCATGACTATAATTAAAAAACATATTATTATTTAAGAATACGTCAGAAATAATTAAAAATATATTTACAAAAATAATAAAGTTAAATATCTAAATTTAATATTCAACGCTTTTAAACGATGGTCGAGATTGTTGGATTGAAGTTCTTAGTTAATTTCTTAGGGCCGCTTTACACATACGAGAATTATTCCGAACTTAAACAAATATTATTTATCTCTGTCCAGAGCCGGATTTAGAACTGTGGAGGCCCTTGGGCTGATTTCGTGTGGGGACCCTGCGTCTTACTATTCAAAACAAGGTTCACGAGAAAGAGTAGTTGTTTTCTATCTAAAATATCTAAAACTAGCCGTTCCGGAAAAGTGGTCGGAAAATTGTATTAACTAATTAATTGTTTAATACACTGTAACTAATAATCTGTTGAAGATAAAAAAATATTCTCTAATACTTTTTTGTTCCTTATAAAAAAGAAACAAAATGGCATCTTCTAAATTAAAATTCGTCAATTAGAATTGGAGATATTACAAATGTAATGCAAAAATATTGCAAAATAACGATTTATCCTAACTTTCAGTCATAACTTAGCTTCTATTCAACGAAGAAAGCGCCCAGCCACCTCCTAAATATTATTAGAAAAAAAGTTACAGCCTCCTTAACGGATTATTGTTGACAAAAAAATAGCATAATTTGTTTATAAGCATTTTGAAATCATTCTTGTGCTCAAAACGAATATTTTGAGGCTATTGTGGTGGCCCCTCTCTTGTGGCGGCTCCGGGGCAGTAGCTCCGCCTGCCCTCCCCCAAATCCGGGCCTGTCTCTGTCCGTTTTCAAGTGGAAACTGAGTTTACACTTGAAAAACGAACAAAGATAAAACTGCCCGAAACGTTGTATGAATAATCAAAATAAAGACAAAGGAAGTTCGAAATTCTTTAAGTGTCATCAAATTAAAACTTCACTGGGTCGATAATATCCATTCAGCTTACTATTTTCTCTTTGCATTAACTATCTTCTTTCGTTCACGATCAATCCCATTTTTTTATTTTTTGTACACAATAGTACCCTTTCCTTTTCACTATTTAAAGCCAATATCCTGATTTGTAAAAGAAACAAAGGGCCAGTGCATAGGCGTGCGCAGGGTAAAGCTGGTGTGGGTGCCGAGATCATAATAATAATAACAATAATAATAATAATAATAATAAAAATAAAACTGTTGTGCTTGGGTCCCTTCGTTTACTGAGGCAAATGAATTTAGCCGAAGATCACTGACCGAGCGGACGCGAGGAGTGGTCTTCGATACGGATGGCCTTCCGCATGACGCCCTATGGGGTCGGAGCCATGGGATACGTCATGTCGGATCTTTGTAAATAATAATAATAATAATAATGAAGTGCATAAAACTGAATACGATACATTTCATACATTTGAATCTAAGGATTCTAATTTTTAAATCGAACCTTATCAAATAATAATTTTCATATTTTAAATACATATATTTTTCAGAGTAGTGGGGGTGCCACGGCACCCACGGCACCCACTGTGCGCACGCCTATGGGCCAGTGGCATACATAATTTTATTTCCTGGGTATTATCGTGCAAATTTCTTTAAGTTGGTATCTTCTTAAATGTCTATTTTGTCAAAACTTTTTTTTTATTTTGCTTATTGTACAGTGACGGCCATTAAATCTTGGGCAAAAATTTTGTCAAATTTTGACCTTTCTGCCAATTTTTGTAAATCGCTTTTTTTTAACTTGTTCTACTTTAAATTACTATAAATAAAGCAAAAGGTAAAAGAGAATATATACAGTGTGACCCAAATTGGTGCGGAATGTATGGGGATCTTGGAAACCACGATAGATAGAAAATCAGTTAAATGGGGAAGTTTTGGACAATTATGTTAGTAAGCTAATCCCGTTTACTACATGGTTTTATCTATTCGGGTTTTTGAGAAATTTTAAAAAACCCTGAAACATGCATTTTCGAAAATCGGCCATATTTTTTTTATAAGTGAAAATTTTTCAAATCTGTAAAAACTTCTTTAAAGCAACTTTTTTTGTAGAATATGACCGTGTAGTGAATTTTTATTTTCTACGTTTCGGGTTTTTAGAATCATCATCAGCTTTATTTTTCCATATGGCCGCCATATTGGATTTTTACGCACCCAAATAGTGCTTTTTATTTTGATTTCAACAATGTATAACATGTTATAATTTAAGAGTTTATAACCTCATTTATTTCAAAAAACAAATATTTTCTTAGTTGGCCTTGATTCCGGCAAACCCCTTTTTTTTGTATATATTGTAATTCAAAAGTCTGAAGTATACCGAAATTGTTTGGAACACTAGTCCGTTAATCTCGTTACAACAAAACTACACGTAACAAGTTAATTGAAACAAGTAAAAACAAAAACAATGAAAAGTGGCTAAATAATACTCCTACAAAATGTAGATGTAAAATAACGACCTAAAATTCAAATGTGTATCCTCAACATTACTACATTTTTAAATAGTCTTAACTACCCTATAAATGGTTGACTTAGGTATGTGGAATTCTCTATCAACATCCCTGGCTGAAGATGTTGGATTTTCGTTAAAATGTTGGTTAACTGCAGCATCTCGTCGATTTTCTTTAACGCACTTCTTAGGTCGTGGTTTTTTAAAACTTCCGAATTCAAGCAAATTTGTAACCAGTTTTCAAAAGTATGTTAGTATAGGATGCTGCCTTTCAGGAACATTTCTATTGCTTTGGAATAACGTTGCATCAAGTTTTTCTTAAAATAATTAACCATTTTACAGAGTTGAAAAAATTGTAATAACGTACCCGAGCTAACTTGATAATGACGCTAGATGACATTCGCCAGAATCAAGGCCAACTGAGAAAATATTTGTTTTTTGAAGTAGATAAGGTTATAAACTCCTTAACTATAACATGTTACACATTGTTGATATCAGAATAAAAAGCACTATTTGGCTGCGAAAAAATTCAATATAGCGCCCATATGAAAAAATAAAGTTGATGAAGATTCTAAAAACCCGAAACGTAGAAAATAAAAATTGACTACTCGGTCATATTCTACAAAAAGAGTTGCTTTAAAGAAGTTTTTACAGATTTGAAAAATTTTCACTTATAAGAAAAATATGGCCGATTTTCGAAAATGTATGTTTCAGGTTTTTTTAAATTTTTTAAAAACCTGAATAGATAAAACCCTGTACTAAACGGGATTAGCTTACTAACATAATTGTCCAAAACTTTCCCATTTAACCGATGTTCTATCTATCGTGGTTTCAAAATTCCCATACATTCCCCACCAATTTGGGACACACTGTATATATATATATATATATATATATATATATATATATATATATATATATATATATATATATATATATATATATATATATATATATATATATATATATATATATATTATAAAAATAACATTAATATAACAATTTAATAAATTCAAACAAACTTAAATATCTTTTCAGACAAATCTAATATTTTATTGCGGTCCCGTTTTTTTTCTAAGACAGAGTTTAGCCTTCCAGGCAACGAATGGAGCAAAGCCCGGGCGTAGTCCGGATTTCCTGGTAACTTATTCCACGCCTCTAAAATTTTATGCCTAAGATCGTTTACATTTTACGGCCTAAACTCATTTACCCAATTTATTTTTTTACCTAATAAGCCCCAAACATTTTCCATAACATTTAAATCCGGACTACGTGTGGGCCACGGTAAAACCCTGATACGCTGCTCTTCCATCCATTCATCGACTTGCAGGGCCTAATCTTGCTAAAAGATAAAATTTCTGTCTGGAAATCGATTCAGTGCAAAAAGAAGCATGATATTCTCTAGTAGATCTATATATACCTTCGCATTGACCTTCTTCGATAAAATAACATACACCAAGTCCTTGTGCACTCAGCCACCCCCAAACATTTACCGAAAATCGCCCACTACTTCTGTTCTTTTGGGTATATTTTTTATCAAATCGTGTTCCTTGAGGCCTGTATACCTTAAGTATCCCATTGTAGCACGACTGAAACACTTTTTCATTGGTGAATATTATATTTTCCCAAAAAATCGGATGTTTCAAGTAAAACTGTAGAGCAAATCCAATGCGTTGTTTTTTATTTGCATTTGTTAAAAACGGTTTTAAGGCTGCCGAGTGGCAGCGCAATTCGGATATTTGCCTTATTCTTCGCCGTGCCGTTCTAACCGATGCACACAAGCGAAATTCGGGGAAAACCCGGCCATAAATCGGAAATACCAACTTCGCAATTAAGGCCTATTCTGAGTATAATTTCATTATCTAGTTACCTGGGTATAATAAACAATCACCCTTTTATTTTTAGTCTTGTCACTTGCAGAAATATTTTAGTTGAAAGCTGATGTTCGTGGAGACTATTTCATTGTGATTCAAAAGCGCCTGTGAAAATTAGTAATTTATATTCAGTTTTTCGGCAAAGTGTGGATGAAAATTTTGTAAAGTAACTATGGAGCCTATTGCTGGTGGTAAGTAGAATATTAAAAATAATATTTATTTAAAATATTTCTTTACGTTTTTTTATACTGGTGTTCTGAAAAGTTAACAATTATTTTTTTTTTTTAATTTCAATTTTTCACTTTTTGCTAAAGTAAAAGTATGATTTCCCGCATTTAAATTAGCTTTAAATTATTGTTTAATAAGTCCTTTGTAAGATCCCATCTTAAGTTGCTGCGATAATTTGCGATCTTGACGAGAAAATATTTTTAAAGATTTATGGTCTGGGTCCAAATTCGTATAAAATGTAGGTCCCAAACGCAACAAATAATTTTCTCCTACTAACTTAAAGAACAAATCAATTTTTATAAAATAAAACATTATTTTATAGAAAATTAAATAGAGAAATAAAAAAATTGCCATGTAATTTTATTAACAATTTCTAGTGGTTTTCATATAAAAATTGATAGTTTTAAGGACTATTGTCATGAGACGGCCAGAAAATTTGTAGAATTGTATCCGTGGTACAATATGCCAACTTCCGTCCATAAAATCTTAATGCACAGTTCTGATATAATATCATATTTTATGGTTCCAATTGGGAAACTTGGCGAGGAAGCCCAGGAATCAAGAAACAAAGATATTAAAAGATTCAGAGAATTTCATGCACGGAAGTTTTCAAGAAAACAAAACATGGAGGATATATTTTGTAATCTTTTAATATCTTCTGATCCTTTAATCTCCAATATGAAAAAATCATCTGCTAAAAAGCTTAAACAGTACCCTTCAAAAGTTTTGGCATTTTTTGATGAACCAACAGTTTCTGCTGATGAAAGTGATAGTGAAGATATTGATTGATTTTAATTATTAAGATAGGTTAGGCTTTATTATTATTACAAAGTTATTGTTAAGTGAGGTCTGTATATACTTTACATACTTAAATATATTACTCTTAACATGTATTTTAAATTGCTCTTATTTTTACACACAAAAGTTAGTTATAAAATTAAATAGAACAAAAACAAACAAATCACAACTTTATTTAATTTATAATAAGCAATTTTATTAACCTCAGGTATATCAAAAGTCTTGTCACTTTGGATTTTATTTCAAAAATTTTCAGTCAAAAGCGTTTATTTCAGCGCAGATTGAAGTCGGATTGAGGCACTCAACAGTGACAAAGGCAAGTCAATTTGAAAAATGCAGGATTAACTATCTCAATCCTACAATTCTGTTAAAATGGTTTACCTCTCTCTCTCTGTTAAGTGCCTCAATCCAACTTCTCGAGCCGAAATAAACGCTCTTATTATGAATTTTAAACTCTTAACTGTTAAATTGTTAAAATAATAACAGTCTAATAATAATAGTAACATTTTTCATAGAGTTTTATTTTTTTAAGGAAATAGGTACTTACACAGCGCTTATGTAATGCAATAAATGAACCCAAGGGGAGGGGGGGGGCTTTAAAAAATGTTTAAATGAACGTGTTATCTTAGTTTTAACATTTTCTTACGATTAAACATGTTTGTGATTCATATCAGCACTACTACTATTTATGGCCGGCTTTTCCCCGATTTTCGCCTGTGTGCGATGCTGAGAAATTGCTGTCTGTTTTTGCTATAACTATAAATTTAAAAATGGTTGGTTTCTCAAAACATTTGTTCTGTTCTTGATTCGATAGTTTGGGGCGACCACTTCCAGCTCTTCTCCCAAAGAAGTGTGTTTCCTGCCATTTTTTTTAAACAAAATGAATAGTACTCTTTGGGATGTTAAGCTCTTCCGCCACATCCCTTTCTGGCCAACCTCTCTGCTTAATATAATGAATAATTAATACTTTTTTATCCAAAGGTAAGTTTGGCATTTTAAAAAATATTTTTAGACACTGACAACGCACACCTGTTTCTTTATTAGGTTTTTCAGGTAATTATATTCGGTAGAAGGTGGTTTTTAAAACGCATTAATGTCATTAAGATTCGATTGCTACCAGCAAGTAAGTAAACGATATTTTCAACACCTTTTAAAAATGCTCAATTAAAACTTTTTCAATTTTAATGAAAATTTAATTTTCGTCATGTAACAATGTTTTGAAATAAAAAAGTGAAACTTGGCAGTAGATAATATGCATTGTCAGGTGCATTTTACAAAAATGGGCAATTGTCTCGAAACTTGCCATCACTCGATTTTGACGAAATATGGTATACGAGTTTTTTTGTTGCTGATCACGAATCTAGAAAACGTTTCGTTTTCGAGATATTCATCGTTAAAGTGGAAAATCAGATTAACCTCATTTTCACTTCATTTCTTTTTTCACACAATTTATGATTTTTACACTAAATTTGCACATAATATTTTATAAACACCTTTTAAAAACCATTTTTACGTTTATTTTACACCTTTTTTTCATAAAATTGCGAAGCTTCACTTTTAAACGAGACGTTCATGTTTGCTGAATAATTCCCTAGTGTATAAATGGTTGCGGCGCTTGAAAGTGAAGGTTGCAATTAAATAGTAAAAAGGTATAAAATAGATATAAAAACAGGTGTTTAAAGGGTGTTTATAAAATATTGTATGCCAATTTAGTGTAAAAATCCTAAATTCTGTGCAAAAAGAATATTGTAAAAGTGTTAGTTGATGATGAATATCTCAAAAACGAAACATTGCCGATTTTTTTTCAGATTCGTGATTAGCGCTCCAAAAAAAACTCCGTATACCAAATTTGGTTAAAATTGGAGTGGAGGCAACTTTCGAAACAATTACCAAAAAATGAAATTAAAAAGTAATGTTGCTATTTGAAAAAAAAGTTGACCACCAGACCTACTTTTTGTCTAACCCTGTATCCTCACATTATGGCTTAAAACATGCGCAAGGAAAAATACTAATTGACGTGTCCGAGGGATTCTCTAGTAAATTCTATGGTAGTAGTGAATCATTGTTATTTCTGGTTATTTCGTGAAATAATTAAAAAGAAAAACATCCTGTTGTTTTTTTTGTTAAAAAGGAAATAGATTATTATCCCCATAGAACCAAATAATGTCGCGATGATTTTTTTATTGCTTGTTAGTTTAATGTCCACTATCATTAAAATTTTATAAACTACAAAAAAAACTGTTGCCAATGGCGCGACCTTCCTCTAATGTAAAACCCGACATTAAATTCGTTAATTAATAAGCAAAAACTAATGTGCATAATAACAAGAATGAAATGGTTCTATTAATTTGTTTTTAAACAAAGACACACGGTACGTTAGTACTTAGGCATCAGCCTTCGTGGACTGTCACAAGATAAAAAAAAAAACAAAGTTATTTATAATTTTGGTAAACAGGTTTCGCAATTTTTCAAATTTTGACATTTTAAATAAGCTAAACCGTACCCGAAGTGTATCTGCTTGATGGCCTTGCTTGTGTAGGTTCGCTTGTACCTTATTCGGAACATGAAGTAGCGAAAGCGGGCGGCTAAACGGATTGTGTATTTTCTAGTCGCGTTTCATCACGCCAATAGTAAAGACCTGCCGGCAACACTGTTTAACTTTTGTTCAAGGATAGCGCGAAAATCTCTCGATGGACATCGGCTCGCGTTAGCCAAAGTCAAAGAGTACTATCGCCCCTGCTCTGGTCCCTAGTGGTTGATCGGCTTCTGGCGGAGCTGTCAGCATGAGGCTTCGATGTACAAGGCTACGCAGACGACCCGTAATCACCATCAGGGGCAGGCATGATGGCATATTATCTGCTCGCATGCAAGGCCCTAAACTTGGTTGAGAACTGGTGCTCAACGGAAGGGCTAAATGTCAATCCAAATAAAACAATTATAATACCGTTTACAAAAGGAGGAAAACAAGGTTTATAGCTCCTATGTTAAACGGCATTACGATCAAACTTTCTAAAGAAGTAAAATATCTGGGAATTGTCCTTGACCAGAAGACTTGCCTGTTCTGGGCAGTTAAAATGGAGCAATGAAATCCTGGCCCAACGGCAGCTCTGGAGACAATGCTTGAACCTCCTTCCCCCTGCACCTGCACATAAAGAGGGAGGCGATACTGAGTGCCTCCAGAGTAATCCAGACACAAGTATAAAGTCAGGAGACCTGACTGGTCACCTTAAAATTTTGGAAAAAATCAAGATTGAAGCTCTGATCAAACCCACGGACATAATGCCTATAGTGGGACTTCCAGCGCTCTTTGAAGTGGTTATTCAAGACCGCCAAACTATGAGTGTGAATGAACCAAAGCATGAAAAAGACTCACTTGTCTGGTACACTGATGGATCTAAGATGGAACAAGGGGTTGGAGCTGGTGTCTTTGGACCTAGATGCAGACTATCAAAGTCTCTCGGCAAGGCTCCCTCCATCTTCCAAGCTGAAATCCATGCAATTGATATTTGCGCTTCTGAATGTGCCAAAAAGTTCGAGGCGCAAACCATATATATTTTATCGGACAGCCAGGCTGCTTTGAAG
>JAHBCN010013992.1:0-23623 GCA_019359885.1 Listronotus oregonensis
AAATATTGGTTTTTGTGTTAATATAGGCAACATCGATTTAAATATAAACATTTATTGATATAACAGTTCTAAGTACTGATTAGATACTAAAGGATGGCTCAGTTCCATTTAACCTACGTTAAAAAATTTAGCGAAGAGCGGCTGTGACGTCACCACCGGTGCTACATCATTTTGTTTACGTTCATTTGGCTATTTGATCTTATATGGTTTAAAGGGTTTTTTGATTATTAAAGTACTATTAGTGTAGGTTGGACTAGAGAAGACAAATAAACATTGCAAAATGAGCCATCCATGTAGTATATAATCGTTGGCCTCTCTCTTTGCTTATATTAAAGCCACACAGTGTTTGTTTACTTTAACCCTATTTCAAAATTCGTTGGTAAATTTATCTTTTTCGAACTCGGTCCAAATAAGTCGTCATAGCAACTTATTTCAATACAACAATTAAAAACCCACATTTTTTTAAACTTTGAACTTTTTCAAAAATTGATTGGCGTTGTAAAACGACTAATTGGCATTATAAAAAGTTTAAATGTTTTTTGGAGCTTAAACAAAAAAAATTGTAACGCGCATCTAAGTCAGTTTTGGGACATCTCATCTGCTCGACTTCGCCTCGTCCGGAAACAGCAATGATTTGTTCTTTTGTCCCAAAAAACTTGATTTTAGGTACTAACTGATTTTAATATTTTGGGTGTATGGTCAGACAATATAAAATGACGGTTTAAAGTAGTGTTGGCTCTTAAAAAGTAAATGTTTATAAAAGCATTAATATCTTAGACCCAGTATAGTGAGTACGTAGGGTTTTAGCCGTGGTGTATTGCCCCAAGATAAAAAAAAATGTAATTGCAGAAGTATTTTCACAAAAAAGCAACAAAAAGACAGATATTTCAATAAACTGCGTAAAATGTTTATTGGAATTTATAAAATACCTTTGAAAAAGTACACAAAGCCCAATATGTACTTTAAATTCAGTATAGTATTATCGAATGTAGTTGGTTTTAGAGAAGTTTCCTAAATAAATGCAAAATATAATTTTAACCCAATTAGGTACTTAATTTTTTTCTCTAAAATCAATGTCAATTTTATACGCTAGATTTTGCTAGACTACATAAAATGCGGTAAAACTGTGATGTAAAATATGAAAAAATACTGAATTTTTAACTAATCAGTCGAAATTTAACCCAATTATTTTAAAATGTAAATAGTGTTTTCAAAATATATCAGTTATTTTAACCCTTTAATTTAAAGCACACATGACTTTTCTTAATTTTCTGTGTAGCCTAAGCAAATAAAACTACAGAAAGCAAAAAATAAATTAGTTTAATTTTCTTGCGGCAGATAAATACTTCTAACCGCACCGAAATAACAGATGGAAAAACTGATTATCTAAGAAAGGATAAGTTAGTACAATTCATTATGTAAAGAAACAAGGTGTGTGATTATGCAGCCTTCTTAAATAGCTAATCACGTTGTGATCCAATCCGCCATACTTAAAAAATTTAAACAGTGTATACTTATGTTTTTGAGGTCGCTGAATACGAACCCGTACTCAGTTTGACTCCAACAACTTCGTCTGCGATTTGGCTTGAAATACACTACAAAAAAGTTGGAGGTCTGAAACACTTGACTTCGGTATTTTTATGTTTTTGGGGTCGCTGAATCCAAATCCGTGGTCAGGTCAAGGGCATGTCAAGGTCAAATCGCAGCTAAACTAGATGGGGTAAAACTGACCAGAGTTCATATTCAGCGACCTTGAAAACATAAGCATACACTCTTTAAATTGGGTTGCGATTAATTGTGTGATTTGACCCTGAAATGCCCTTAACCCTGACCTGGTAGGGTCAAACCGACCCGGTTCGAATTCAGACCCAAAGACATTAAAATATCATGATTAAGTTTTCCGGACTCGTTATTTTTTTATAGGGGCCCTAGTGTAATTCTGTAGATTTCACCTTGAAATATCTCTTTATCATAACCCGATGAGTCAAACTGACCACATATTTGTATTCAGCGACCTCAAAAATATAATATACACTATTTAAATTTGGTTGATTAATTTTCAGATTTAACCCTTTAAATGCTCTTGACCCTGACCTGATGGGTAATCTATCAATTGGACCTTCTTTTTTGTGGAGCTGTGTTATTGGGCCGTATGAGATTCAAGCCAATAATGTTAAGTGTACACAATGTTTTTATGAAACACTGGGTTCTAAAATTTTATTAAAATGTGTAAAAACATGAAAGAAGTCGACAAATGCATTTGCTCAATCTCAGAAGATTGAAAAACCTCAATCAGTGTAAATTTAATGAATGCAAAAAAATACCACTTTTGTCATTTATTTCACGCTTCCGAAAATGAATTCATTGCTTAGCTCTTTCGTCTATTTTTATTTTTTTGTTATTTTCCCCAATTATGGTAATTTTTACACTGCAACTCGGCGATTTTAAAAAAGTTTAATTAACTTCGATAATTTGAAAGTTTGTTGCATGAACATTTCTTTGCATCGTGGTACAATTCTAATATCAAGAAGGCCATTATGTTAACACATGTTATTTTCGCCAAATATTCGTTTGTTCGCTATAATACTTACCATTAAAAACTTATTGTAAGTCAATTTTATTTTATCTTGGACAATCCACCCGGGGCTTGAGGCCCAAGTACTAAGGTAACGTGGTGTCTAAAGTGTGGAGATTTGGAGAAGAAGGAAAATTTCTGCGGGTAGCAGGTTCCTGGTCTGAAAACTCTAGGGATGAAAGAACAGGAAAAATGGGAAGTTAAGTCCTCTTAAGTTAAGTGTAAAGAGTGCATAAAAATTACACTACGTGTTTTCTGTCAAGGACTTCAGAGGAAAAATAACTGGCCAACTCTTTGAAGCAGAACGGTGAAACTTTTATAAAGGAGCGACAAAATCCTCTAAAATATCGTGGGCAAAAGAAGGAAGTTTTTCTGTAAGCATTGGATCTTTAATACGACGAACAGCTTTTTAATGAAATCAGAATGCTTAGAGTTGTTTGGGAAAAAGCCATTTCAGATATAAAAAACAATATTTTAAAGAGGGTGTGATTATACAGATTGAAGAAAGATACAAATTTCATGGCTCAAAAGGAATCAAGCGTTTTTAAGGCTACTGAGGCTTTGAATGTTATGTGTTTGTGCCAGTTAAGGTGATTTTTTAAGTATAACGCCAACAAAATTAAATGCCTCCTTGGTCTCATGTCTCCCAGCTTATTGTGGCTTAAAAAAATTGAATATTAGAGTGAAGGAGTACTATCGTCAGCAAAATCATGAATAAATGATTGTTAAAGAGAAAATCGTTATGTAAGAAGAAACAAAGTGGGTGCCAGTACTGAGCTTTGGGCATCAGCATCAATCTGCTAGAAGCTGGAAAAATGGCCATCTACAATTACTGATATACGTTGATTACAGAGAAAACTGAGAGCCAAGAAGAAAGCTTGGTGAAAGACCGTAAAAGAAAATTTGTTATTGAGTCCATTATGCCTGACCTAATCAAAAGCATTGAATAGTCAAGAGAAGCAATCTGGGATTCACCCAGAAACTCAAGGGACTTGTTCTAGTTATACCGGACAAAGAACAGAAGATCAGCTGTGGATTTTTAGTAAAGATAGTCATACTGTCTGTCATGTAAATTAGAAATAAAACCTTATAACTTATTAAGTTAAACAAAACCCTTTCTGTTAAATTATTTTTAACCACATTCAATTAATTAAATGTGTAACTCGTATTTTCACTTTTTTTGCAGGTCTTGCCATTTTAAACACACGTCAGAATGTCATTGTTTAATTGCCAGAGCCGTGATTTACCTCCGCAATCTTTTTGATTGGAATTAATTTTGCAAAGTTTTACAAATGTTGCGACACGTCTTTATTACCTGGTTTCAGATCGATTACTGCCGTAAATGAAAATTCGTAATATATGATATTGGTTTCGATATTTATGTGCGTTCCGGTTATGGAGTTAAATAATTGGGTAATAAAGGGATAAAAGGTGCATACATACGTTTTACTTAGTTTGGCGTGTATACTTTCTTTTGGGAGAAATAGCGTTTAAAGTCTGAATTATGGTTTAACTTTTTGTTTTAATTATTCGTTTAATTTAAGGTCAATTATAATTTACATTACAAATCCCTATATTAACTCAGGCAGGTCAGTAAAAAACTTTTTAAGACAAAAATGTTATATAAACGGCTCCATTTTTAAAATAAGAGATTTCCATTCTTTAGTCTCAACCAAAAAATGACGCCATGGACAAATGTCGCAAATAAATCTCGATTATACATTTTATTTCACATTGTTGAGTCTTATAAAAGTCTTGATCTCAAATTCGAAATTTTTTCGAATGCCAAACTTGGCAATAGTGTAAATGTGGATAATTGAACGATAAAATGCTCCTGAAAAAGCAAATAGTAAACATAACCTATAATATTTCAATCGTTTGCCAGTAACTTCGTGAATTTGTGTATTTCAAAATCCAGTATGAGCCCAGAAAGGTGAATTAGTAGAGTTAATCAAAGTCTTTAAAAATCTCTTAAAGGAAAATCATTCTATATCCTTGATATTCAAAGACACCACAAAGAAATAGATTAATATTTCTTTAACAAAATTCCTGACGAAGAGAAAAACCTGAAAGCTATGGCAAAATAATGAAATGTAATAAAATATAATACCTATAATACAAGGTGTCTTGTTACAAGTAACCCTCTTTTTGACGTTTAGAAAAAACAAGTTGGGTGAAAAATTTTAGTCCAAAATATATTTTTTTTTAACTTTTTTTACCTATACAGGGTGTTTTAGAAAGTCTGAACGTGATTCTACTATCTTATTTTATATGAGTTAGAAAGCATTTTTGTACACTTTTTTATAAAATAAATCCAGATTTTATATTGTTAGTTTTTCCTAAAAGCATGGAAAATAGAGCGTTTTCAGTTTTTTAAAAAATCCAGATTATAAAGAAATATATTTGTAAAAAATTATAAATGAAACATTTATAAAAGCATTTGTCAGATCCATCTTTAACGGGTTCGGAGCGAAAAGTTCTTAAGGTGTGAACAAATGCGTAAACTGAATATACAAATCGAACGCACCTTTGGTATGTCAATTGTTAACATCTAAGAAATACGTTTTTTGGGCTTTTTGACATAACTGCATATCCGAAAAAATTCAAGTATAACTACATTGCGCCAAAAAGTATCACATCACCTCTATTTTTTACATAAGACTAAGTGTAAACGAGTCCCTGTGTAAATTTTGATATCTCCTCTAAAAAAGGAGTTATCAAGATGAACAAAAAGCTAAAACGTTTAAAAAGAGCAAGGCTTTTGATAATAAGAAAAATCTGCTACTATCGTTGAATTTTTTCCTGGAATGTGCAATTTTTCCACAAAGCAACCTAAGTGATAGAAAAAAATCTTTCTAACTTATTTCTTGTCTATTTCTGTTAAATTTCAGAGTTCGCCTGCAGACTCTTTTTTTGTGTACTCGTGTAACTTTTGATTTGTATTCTTTTAACTTGCTGATATAAATCACTAAATAAACTTTAATTGTGATATTACTGGCGTCAGCCTTTTTTAACTTCATTAATTGTAAAATTTGGCATTTACTGGTCTTTGAGAAGCTTCAAAATTATGATTAATAGCTTAGCCTTAGGTTTATATTTCTTGTTTTAATGAGGTTTTAATAACAATTGACTTAATAAATGTGGGTTTATTTTCAAGCTTTGTTCATTTTGTTTCAAATGTAAGTTTAAATATGAAAATTCTTAAGTAATTGCGTTTTAAGGCCGTTAGAACCAGTTCATAAACACAGTTCTTTATTACAAAGTAGCTTAATAAAGTTTTTTTGTACTGCCTGATAATGAGAAATCACGAGATATAAAAGGGCTTTTGAGCTTTAAAAAGCCGAGAAAATTGCTTACAAGATATGATTTTGAAAGATCATCCTTAGACCAAAAAAGATTTAGTAGAAACTCTAGGTATTTTACTAAGTAATGTAAACAACATTTTGACTTAAGTTTTAGGTTTCGGAAGTAAAATTCTGATAACATTTGGAGCTTTTTAGAAGGGATAAAAAGGATATTGTATACTGTCTTGTCCCTATAGATAAGCCTTCGGTCTACCACCATGATCCTAAATTCTGAATTAAAAGAAGATGCAAAGGAGGGGTGTGAGTTCAGAAATTGGCTCGAAAGCAAGTTCAGGTCCAGCAACTGGTAAAGAGTAAACATAAGGCTAGTAAAAGGACGAAAAACTTTATACATCAATGTTCCCTTTAAACAGCTATAAAACCACGGAAAAAATTAGTGAATTAAAGAAAGAACGAACATTCACCTAGTCGCCAGATTTAGATCCGTTTGACTTTCGCCTGATCTTGCTCCTTAAATATACTTTATAGAATTTTTAAAAATGATTGATAATATTGAATTTTATATCATCTAATTTAATATTGAAGGATAAATGGTGTCACTTTACAGCCTTCTTTAAAATGGTCGATATTTTGGGAATTTTGTATTTTACAAAAATCTTAGTAAAATAAATGACACTACGATTTTTGTAATAAATTTTAAACATTATATGATGGGTTCATGTATGTACTTATTACCAATTTTGTAATAAAGAAGGCAAGATAGTGTAAATGAGTTTAATCTTATTATTATATTTAAGGATCGATATCTGAAAAATAAAACGTTGTCGAAAAAACTTACTTTGGATTTGTAATGAGCGCCTCTGTATGCAAATGAACATCGAATCGGCAAGGATAAATTTATTGGTTGTTTGTGTTTCAGGGCCATACAATGATTTTTAAATTTATAATTTGTATAAAAGTATAATAAAATAGTGTCACCTCAGGCAGGTAATCTATATCTACACCGAATTCAGTAAAAGATCCTAAGATTGTGGTTGTCCATTGAAAAGTAAAAATTATTATAACTGCTTTTTAGACATATAGTTTTTACTAATATCAAAGATTCATGAGATAGAATAACAGTGGTTAAAAATATTTAGTAACCTTTGGTACCTACAAACTAGTGTAACAATGGATACCTATCCATTGTAACAGTATCCGTTAAATATTATGTGCCTACAGTATGTCGACCTTAAAATGTTGATAATGTAAGTTTAAGAAATCAAAAATTCAATTTCCCCATAAACAAACACAAAAGAAGCAAAAAAGAACTTTAACATAAAATTGTACTTTCTTTCATTTAATTAGTGGGATCTGTATATATTAAAATTTGCCTGGTCTGCCCAGTAATTGATAATTTTGATTTTTTAAAAAGATGTACTAAATTATTAAATAAAATATGAGTACCTAAGTGTAAACCTAATTTCTTTTTAATAATCTACTAAAATACACATTGTGGTATTCATCTAAAAGATAGTTAAGATTACCTTCCCTTTTTCACTGCTATTGCTCATAAAAGTTTTTATATTCTATAATTTATAATTGATATATTATCATTTATTCTGTTACCCAACATTACGTCTCATAAGAAGCACCCAATTATAATATAAGAAATACTTACCTAAAGTAAAAATGCCAGTATGTTACCATTGATTGCAAGACAAAAACCCTACAACCTCTAGTCATTTTGTTACGATATTATAAGTAACAAACAATAAACAAAAAAAAACTCTAGTCACAATTTAATAAACACTAATTACTAAAATAAGAAGGTTTTTATTAATCCAATAAACTTTTGCAACCACAAAATAAAATAACACATAGCAAAACAATCAAAACTAATACAGTGCAAATGACAACGAAACATGTAATTCGCTTGGAAGGGTTGATGAGACGACAACGGTACACAGTGGATATGGTTTCATACGCGCCGCGCCGTCGCACAGAAAACGGTACTACGGCTCTCATAAAAGTATAATGTGTTGCTTACCTACACAATAATTTTTCAGTGTGTAAGTAGGCAACACATAATAAAATTTCGTGGAAGTTTGTTACTGCGCAGAATCGTGGGGGTCATGACAGTTATTCTCATAGTGGACTGGACATTTTTTAATCGAATAGGCCATAGCATTGGGCTTCCATATACCTTCAAACTTCCTTGACCATTACACACTCAAATATCATTTCAAGAAGGGTAAAAATGAAGCTGTTTTATGCTACTAATACACATTTTAACGACCTTAATGTTTCTTTGTCACAAAATTAAATACAATTTCCAGGTACTTATGGGTTCTCAATTATTTTATGATTTATTACACTCTAGAGAAATGTGTTTTCTTTGCTGTAATTGCGGTGTAATTGTAAATAAATAATAAACATATGTCATGTATTGTTATACCTATAAGTATATTTTAAAGGTATAACAAAGTAAAGTTAGCTTGATTTTTAAATTGCTGTAATTGTTACTGTAATTTTATTACTGTTTAAAAGCAATAGTCATGGATGTTTCAATTTTTACAAATCAGTTTTCTACATAAAAACATTTTTTTAATAATTATAGAAGTAACAATAGCATAGAGCGTGTACAAACATTTAATGATGGGTTCCTAACGTTGAAATAGTCCAACTCAATTTTATGTGTGCATGGATTTTAATGTTTTTTGGGGTATAGCCAGACACTTTAAAAATGCAGTTTTTAAAGGAATATAGTTAAAGGTTCTAAAAGTTACGTCATCAGTGAACCTTTTTTATGATTTCTATGTCATCGACGTTAACAGCATCCGAATGTTTTCTGGTAACTGAATGTAGAAAAAATGTCTTTGGCTTTACTTATAGGTATTATTAAAATAAATGGGCATAGGAATGCCAAAAAGAACTAAAGTCCTGGAAAACACAACAAGGTAATTCTCCTGTGGGTACTAGGAAACTCGGAACAGAAGGCAACAAAAAGCGAATGAGCTAGCGAGGTAGGGATCGTCCACACTAACTTTGGACCAGAACCACCATGGTGACCAAAACCACCAGCACGAGGGTAAACCAGGAATGGATCCGAAACTAACACAAGGAATACTGGGAAGCCTCAGTGGAATAAGGAGGCTCAAAACAAAGAACTTAGAGAACTACTTAGACAAAGTAAAAAAGATTTTCATAACAGTAGGACTGTAACAGGGCTAAATAACCTGGGGAGGACACCTACACGGATATGTTTATACAATGTGGACCCAAGTTGCAAAATGTGTGACGAGGAAAAGAAACAGCCTACCATATTCTGTGCGAATGTGAAGCGTTAAATCACAAAAAGCAGGCATTATTGGGCAACCAAAATGAGCCTACGAGAATATATCAACCAACTAGTCTCGGGTTTATACCGACTTGTAAAAGGGAAACAAAGTCTAATAGGAAAATTGGTATAAAAGAAAATGGGAGATTAAGCACAAAGCCTAAAAGGCTGCGCTGTCTTTAGTAGTAAATCTAGACGCTCCGGAAAGAAGAAAGAAAAAGAACATATACAAAATAATCAGGTCACTTAATCTAACAAAGTTGCAGTATTTTTAACCGATATAATGTAAGACATTGGAACTTCTACAAATCCTACTTGGTACAAATGTAAGTACACAAAAAAATAAATTTAGGTAGTGTATCGCTGTTTTGAACAAAATTAAATGCAATATGAATCTGGACATACTCCAATCTAATATTTTTAATATCCTGACTTTTCCACAAGAGAGCGCCCATACCCATACCTCCTTCTAAAGGGTATTTAAATGCTCACTTTAGAAACCATTTATATGAACACATAGACCTATAAGGTGGCCATCGCGATCTCGGACCTAACACCTCCAGAATTTTCTTTGGGAATGCGGTGATCTTAAAGTATCTGAAAAAATAAAAAGATCTAACATGATAGACAGTATGGACCCCAAAAACCCACAGGATCCACAACTGGAACAAGTCTTAGTTTCTTGGTGAATCAATCGTTGCTCTTGACATATCCAAAGCTTTTATCAGGTCTGGAATACGGGTTCTTCAAATTTCTTTTTACGATTTCCACCTAAGCTTTCTCTTGGCTCTCCAGGTTCCTTTCTAATCGACGTTCAGTTACTGTAGATGGTCATTCTTCAGCTTCTACCAAATTAAGGGGGGCCCCAGGGTTCATGCTGGCACCACGCTGTTTCTTCTACACATTAACGATCTTCTCTCTTCACAATCAATCCAATTCATAGTCTTGCTGACGATAGTACCTTCCACTCTAGTATTCAATTTCTTGGGGGCCACCATGTAATTCCCGATTTGGAAAACAAGCGCAGGTCAATGCAGATATCTCTTTCACAAGACCTCAAACGTATCTTGGATTGGGCGCAAAAAATCTTTTGTTTCTCAAAAAACAGTCATGTTCGCTGTCATGGAAAAATCTGCCAATGCTCATCCGTTAATATGAGCGGGCCCAAATTTTTCAAAACAAAGAAATTTAATCTTGTCGCGTCATTTGAGAATAACCTTAACTGGCACAAGCCTTACATCCATAGTCTCCCGGGAGCTTCAAAAAGCTTGGATTCTTTTTCGAGCAAAGTATTTTTTTCTCCCAATCTGTATACTTGTATGTATCCCAAATGAGCGTCTTTAGAATATTGTTTTCATGTCTGGGAATGGCGTCCCCTACAACACTTATCATTTGTACTCCATTCAAAGAAGAGCCCTTCGTCTTATTAATGATCCCGCGCTTACGAAAAGGCTTCCTCTTTTTGCCCACCGCGAGCTGTGGGGATCGTCGCTCTTCTAAAGGTATTTTTACGGCTTCTCTCAGAGAAGTTGGAAAAATAATTCCCTTTTCCCGGCAGCTCCCAGTGGCAAATCATAGTGCAATTTTAAAAAAACCCTTTTTCAGTTCAGTTAGAGAAGCCCCGAACTTCCCGCTTTCTTCGTTCCTTCATCCCCAGAGTGTCAAGATTTTGGAATTCTGCCCCCAGAAATTTTTCCTTCTCCTTCCCCAATCTTCAAATATTTTAAATCCCCTGAGGGGTGAAACTCCTCTTCCCCCACTTAAGACACCCACGGTACGTTAGACTTGGCATAAGTCTTCGTGACTTGTCCAAGATAAAAAAAAAAGCGTAGAAAAATAAAATTATTAAAGAAGGGGATCTTAACCAGACAACAACCTAATTAAAAGAATTTACGAGGCCTTTGCAGAACTAAATTTATTACACATTACATCATAAAAAACCTTAAAATCCTTTCAAAAAAGATTTGAGAGTGCATTAAAAACAACAGAGGGGCTCTCTAATATTTGCGATAATTTCCGTCCTTTCTTTCCTAAATCTAAAGCTTTTATTTCGTTTTAAAGTTTCTATAGTTTTTTAATTTACTATTGTTTGCCAACTATTTCTTTTGTGTTTGTATGTTAAAATATATTGTTAATGGATTTTAAAAACTACACTGTAAACATAGGTTTGTTTCTATTTATATTAGCTTTTGTTTTTATAGCCTACTGTGATTTAAAGTAGGTTATAAAGTTTAAAAAAATGGCATAAAAACAAATATCAATATTATAAGTATTGGGATTCCTAAAAATGGATTTAATATGCTATTAGAAAAAAATAATAAGGTTAGATATGATAACTTTTTTACCTGACTCCGTTTTCTATTTGAAACCCTTTACATTATTTAAAAACCTTAAAAGAAACTTTTATCACAATCATTTTTCTGTATCTTTTTTAAATAAGAAAATATAGGGTCATTCAAAGTTGGCAATTTTTTTCCCGTTTCTCTTAAGCGGGCAAAAATTTTCAAATTTTGAGTTTACCATTTTAAAATTTGACCCCCCTAACAATTTCGGAGATACCTTATAAAAACGTCGAAAATGGGACACCCTGTACCTTCATTAAATATATTTTAAATATATATTATGCATAATACAGCCTAATTCAAATCCACTAACACTGTCACAAATGCAATATTAATCCGACAAGAAGAAATAAAGAAAATATTTTATTGGAAACCGGCAGCAAGTTATTTTAAAGTACAAAAAAGGTCGAAGTCAGTAAACTTTACCGTGAGCGAAATAAAATTTTTTTTTTAAATCAATTTGCAGACTCTGCTATTCAAGATGACCAATTTATAGGTACAAGTTCGGTAAGTTTTGTACACGACTCGCAAGAATATTTTTTCCCAATTCATTCGAGCATAAAAACAAAAAAGAAATAACCGAGGTAATTACTTTATTCTGTTTGAACGAAAAAAAAAATACGTTGTTTATGGATCTGTTTTTGTTTATAAATATCGTTAATTTTTTTGTGATTAACATTTTGATATAAATTAGGAGAATACAAGAGAAAGTTGACCTTAATGGTAATACACCGATAAGTAGCGTAGAAATTTTTAGTTAAAAAAAGCAGAGCGGGGAACGAACCCTTCAAAATGGAATCGATTAACGGATCCGGATCCTCGTAAAGGAATCGAATCCAATACGAATTACGATTTCTTTTAAGGAAAAGGAATCGATTCAATGTATCGGATCAAATTCGAATCAACTTTATTTTTGGGAAAATGGTAACTACGATACGAATGGTACTACATAATCAGATGATAAATCAAGGTCAAAGATTTTAGCACGGAGCTCTAACGAAATATAATGTTAGCCTCATTTTAAAGTGCTTTATATTTAGGGCAAATTTTTTTATTGGTAAAAAATTTTTATTTTGAATATGTTATTTTGAGATCAATATAAAACCACCCTTTCAACTTACAATTTTAAAAAGCCAAAAAATTTTTTATTAAACAGTAACGGATATTTAAAAGAGTTTACTGGAAACCTTCTTTATAATAGTTTTATAGTTTACAAGAAAACTATTGGTGTTAAAATTTTCTAAGACTCCCAGAAAATATCAAAATACAATTTTTACAACATTGCATCCAAAATGTTTCCGTTACCTTATCTAAAAAACCCTTTTGGGTTTTTGGTTACTTAAAGTTTTTAAAAGGGTTTAAGCGTTCTTAAAAAACCTTATTATAAAACATTTACTTTTAAGGTTTTATAGCTTACTTCATAAGACCCTTATAAATTTTAAAGGGTGTTTATTATTACTTAAAGGCTTATATAAAACTATAGGTGTTTAAAAAGCGAAATGGCGAACATGGTCCTTTTATATGGCGGCCATTTTATGTTTGTGTTCAAAATTGGGCATAAATATTTAAAAAAAAAGAAATTTTATTTTAAGCCATACTACTGAAGCCAAAAAACGTATTTCTTCAAAAACATTGGGGGTTTAAAAAATGTTGGGCCGTTTATTTGCAAAAAACAAATCATGAGACATAATTTTAAATTTTAAAGTTTTTACAAAAATAATTTTTAGAGAGCCCTTTTTTGGGGAGGAGGCGCTTCAGTTTTAGAAAGGTAAAATGTAAAATTTTGCCAAAACCCTATTTTTTCATAAAATAACCATTTTCCCCCAACCGTCAAAAAATTTGATTTTTGTACTATTTTCAGGTGCAAAAATATAATTCTCATACCGTAAAAAATGTGCTCGGTTTAAACAACACTTTAACCTAGTTAAAGTGTACTTTAATCTAGGATTTTAAAAAAAAATTTTTTTTAATAATAAGTATTAATTTTGACTTGGTTGGAGAAAAAATAGTATATATCATCGGACTAAAAATTCCTTTTAATCCTTATAAAATAATAACTATTTTTATTAAAATTATGTTATTAATAATATTTTGGTCATACCATTCAAAATTGTAAACAGGCCGAAAATCTCTTGGATGTAATGCTTGAACATGTTGCACATGAATTGTGTAAAAGTTGTTGGATATTATTTGCCAAGGTGCTGTAGGGAAAATTTTCTCATCGATTTGCGGGTTCTCGTAATGATACCAGAATTAATTAGTTTTTTATGGAATTTTTTTTCCCTTAAAAAAATAAAAACTAATACGGAATGATTTGTCTTTAAAAAATAAAAAAAGTGTCAAACCGACAAAAAATTATTGTCTATTCAACTCATAGTGGCTTTTTATTTAAAGATTATTGGCTATGATCGCTTTAAATTTGAAAAGGACTTCAATTTTAAAGTTAACAATTTAAAGTCTAACAAAACGTTTAGTTATTCTATTTTAGTAGGCAACCCCTTTCTGACTTTTTTTAAAATTCTAAACCGTTTTAACTTTTAAAATTTAATCCATTGCTTTTAAAAGCGAACCCCCAAAAATATTAGACTTGCAATGTTTGGTTTTTTTCAAAAACAAGCAAGATAGGATAAAATATCCCAAGAAAAAAATGATTTTTGTTGCTTAATTAGAAAAAAAAACAAAATTTTTCAAAAATTGTGGGTACATTTTTTAAATTATTTTTAATATGGTTTTCCCGAGACAACTTGGACAAGGGCAAATAAGATTTTTAAACTTTTTTCATTTTTTTAAATAATTTTCTGCATAAAAATGTAAAGAGATCGGAGCATAACTAACGAAATACAGAGGTTAGCGATAAGCCGATGAAACTGTTCGTTTTCGTCCAAATTTTTAGTGTTCAAAACTTGAAAGCGTTTTTCCTACAACTTTCTTTTTTAAAGTCGGTGACCCTCATAATTTTGAAACTACTGCACCGATCCTTTTAAATTTTTTAAAATATTTCCGTACATAGGTTATATATTTGTTAATATTTTTTATTTTACAGTAACAATTTCGCAAAAGTCACGTTTTTCACTTTAAAGTGTTCTTAAAAAGTTAAAATTGAAATTTTGAAAAACACTTTCAGCATTACCTACAAAGAGATTATCTAACAAAAAACTTGGTTTTTACCCTTTCAAATAATTGCTGACATTGACATATTTTTAGTATTTCTTTATGAAAATTTTACTTAATATTTTTCGAAAAAGCACTGGTTTTATTAAATATATTTTTTACAAATTTGTTAAAAATTTAATTTTTAACACTATCTAGATGCCTTAAAAATGTTACTTTAAAGCACTAGTGCCTTAAAGAAATTTTTAAAGCACTAGTGTTAAAAGTGAAATGTTAAATTTTAAATGTAACGTCAACGTTTATTTATTTGCTTATTAATTATTGTACAGTTGATTTCCTGGGCAGTAAATCAGCGTTGCTCTTCTGGCCGCTTATCATTCTCTTTAAATAATCGATGCAACCAATACTTTCTCCTACATTTTCTTCATTTGCTTCGCTCATTCTACAAACTTTTACATTTGTGCCTTAAAATTGTATTTTTAACACTTATATCATAAAAATATTATCTGGTCGTCCAAAAAAATTCAAAAAAATAATGTGCCTTTATTTCACGAATTAACACTACCCCCTTGATAATTTAATTTAATCTAAATTGAGCCCTTATTACAAAAATATTACTACCAATTTCAAGAAAATCTGCTACAGAGTTTTAAGATAATTACAAAAACCATTTTTTTTAAGTTTAACAAGCTGTATCATAAAAACTATGCATTTTTGAACCCATTTTTATAGATTTTTTAAAAATATTTTTTAATAAGGAATCATCTCCTGAAATTTAGCAGTGGATCTTTCGAACACCCTGTATGTATCTTTTTTGCTCTTATACTGCAACAGCCAAGCTGTGGTGCAGGTGATGTACGAAATTATCTATAAAAAATATATCGGATCTGTATTCTAGGACGTCTTTGCATAAGCCACTATGATTTGGACGCCACGTGGTTTCACATCTCCCTATTACGTTCATCATCATCATCATTAATCTAGCCCTTTGCATTCACTGCTGAATATAGGCCTCCCCCATTTCTGCCCACTGTCCTCTATTTTGAGCGCTCTACATCAGTTTGAGGTATTCTTTGATATCGTCCTCCATCGCGTGGGGATCTTCCCCTCCTTCTCTTGTCAGCTCTTGGTCTCCACTCGGCACTTTTTGTTTATCGTCCATCTGTCATACGGGCAACATGTCCAGCCCAGTTCCACTGAGCTTAGCCACTTGGGAATAACTCCTGTTCTTGCCCGTAAGTCCTCATTTCCAACATGGTCACCAAGTGACACACCAAGCAATCGATCTTTCCACTTGCGTTGTGTTATTCCAAGCTTCTTAGCAGTTGTGACTGTCAAAGTTAAAGTTTTGGCGCCGTGGTCATAACCGGTAGAATGCACTGATTAAAACTTTTCGTTTTAGACAAATTGGAAGATTACTTCTAAACACATCGCCAAGTCTGCCATATAAGCCCAAGAGAGCATAATTCTTCTTTTTAATGTGCATGTTTGGTTGTCTCTCGAAATTCGTACTTAGATCAAGATATGTGTACTTATCCACCAACTTCACCTCCAGTCACCAATAGCAATATTTCCACTAGACCAGATTCGTCATAAATTTCGTTTTTGATATGTTCATTTTTAGTCCGACCTGAGCACAGAATTTTTGATTATATTAATCAATATATTTAAATAATTAACTTTTAATATTAAAACGAAATTGCTTAAGTTTAACTAATATATATCTAAACCAACTTAATAATTTAAATTATGCAAAAGGAATTTGATTGGCAATTAAAAAAATACGTGTGCATAGTTCACATCATCGGATGCACAAACACGACGCAAAGTTGATTCTCATTAAAATGCAAATTCGCAATCCAGTTCCGTTCCTGTTTGTTCATAATTAAGCACAAGTCTTTTTCAAGTTATTTTCAGCAAACATAGTTATGGATATTAGTGAAGATTTAAAATGGTGTAAAATTAAATAAGCTCTTTTTTTAGTTTGAGCAACAAATAAAACTGTTTTGAATTATTTGAATTGAGATATGCTGAAATATTGCCAGGGAATATAGGTGAATTAGGAACTTGTCCCGAAACCTTAAAACAAAAGTTTTTTAAACAAATCCCTATAGCATAATCGAAAAATTCAAAAACTGGTTTTTTGAAATCAAGCTTCAACAATTATGAGCAATAGATTATTAAATTGGGAATACTGTCTAGAAAAATGTATAAAAAGAATTTTTCAGCACCCAAAAAGTTGTTAACAAATTAATGTAAAAAAGAATGCTTTTCTTTTTTTTTGTTAATTACCTACAAAACTTTTAATAATTAAAAAAATACTTAACACCTCTTTCAGCTAGCGGTCGCAAACCGAGATCCCGCAATTCGAAAATACTGGAATACCGGACCAAATGAAGGAATTTTGGTATTAATTTCACAAAAAACTAGATTTGTAGTATTTTGGGAATTTAGTAAAAATAAAATTTTAATTAATGTGTATGAAAAATTGTTTTTTCAAATAAATTGTAAATATGTTAATAAAATTTGATAATAAAATGATATTATAAAAAATACTTATTTTGGTTAAAAAATGTTATTATCTAGATATATAGATGATAAGTTCCCATAAACTTTTTTCCTACGAGCCTTCCCTACGAAGATACAGGTACAAAACGGAAGACCCTGGAAATCTTTTTTGTTTTAATAACTTTTGAAATACTAGGCGTTATTTAATATATTTTTTAATATGATGGTTACTAGATAAGTCTTCTTAAAATGCACCCATTAAATCATATTTGGCTTATTTAGTTTTTCCAGGGACGGACTAGCTCTGACACAATAATAACAATACCCTGTAGGATAAAGGCACAACAATATTATTTTTGGATACCTTTAACCTTAAACTTGTGTGATACAATGCCAAACGGATAAATACACACAGACCATACAAAACCCAGCTTACCTGGGGCGGTAGTGAGCGATCTCCTGGTCATTTCCGGAATTTGGTTTGGATACCGATGGATCAAGGGACTGACAATGGAGCCGGCGCAGGAATACATGGTTCCCCAGGTTTAATCTTATGTTCCCTGGGGTGCCCTATTTTCAGGCGGAAATACCATTAATTTTCTGCGAAACTTGAGGGGGGAGATATAAGGGCAGGGACATTCTATCTTCTCTGATAGTCAAGCGGCCATAAAAGCTTTGGCATCCCAACAAGTCAACCCCAAGGTTGGTTTGGAACTGTCTCCCAAGCCTCCAAACCTGGCTAACCACAACAAAGTTACCTTTCCGGGGTGCCAGGACAAAAGGGGAATACAGGGCAATGAAAATGCAGACCCCCTGGCCAGGCGAGGCTCCGGAATTTTCCAACCAAAGCCCGGTTCGTGGCTAAAATGACTCATGGATTCAAAAACAGCATCAGTCTATGGAACCCATTCAAGGCAAAATCAAAATAAATCAATGTTGGGAAATCGAAAGCATTGACAAGTGAATTACTAAAAACTAAATGGAATCAGATTAGAATAGTAGGATTAAAAACCCGGACACTGCACCCTAAGAAAACATATGCACCCCATGGGCATCTATAGAAAAAGAACCCATTTCAGACTATGTGACGGGAAGAGCAGCCTCTCACATCATATATGAGTGCCCCCCCACATACTGGAGAAAAATCAAAACCTCATGGTGGACCCCAACCACCAGGGGCTGGAGACCAGAAAAGAACAGTAAAAGGGCTACTGACCTGTCTAAGGTGTCAAACCTTTTAACTGAAAAAAAACAAATAACAAGAGGGGGGTTAAAAAACAAAACCTCAACTTGTGTATTTATTTTATCAATCAATCAATCAATCAACCTTAAACTTAAAAAAAAGGTTTACTTGATTGACATCGATAAAATTAACTGTTTACGAAAAGGTAATTTTTGAGTCCATTTTAGGAAGAAAACTTTATATGAACGAATGTCCTAAACGTTTTAACTTTTAAGATACAGGGTAATTAAATTTTTAAAAATAAATTAAATTTATAAATCGAATACCACTTTGGATATTTTAATAAAATTTTGGCTACATGAAATAGGAAGCATTTTTTGTCCCATTTTTTTTTGCCTGAAGAAGGTCAAATTCTGCACGAACGCCACTGGTGGAATAAAAAAAATTTTTGTACATAAAATCTTCTTAATCTTTAATAAACCCAAAAATTCTAAATGTATTCAATATTATTAAAGATTTATTTTTTACCTGTATCTCAAAAGTTAAGACGTTTAATTCATATGGTTTTTTTAAAATGGACCAAAAACTTTAAATATTGACTACAATTAAAAAAACCCCTAAAGGGGAAAAAAACCAAACGATATTTTATTTTTCGCAATAAGTTGAACTTATCGATGTCAATGAGAATATCTTTTTTTGTTTAAGGTTAAATCTATCAAAAAATAATACGGTTGAGCCTTTATCATACAGGGTGTTAAAAGATTATTTTTATTGGGTCACAGCTAGTCCGTCCCTGGCAAAGTAAATAGCCAAATATGATTTAATGGGTTAATTTTAAAAAGACTTATCTAGTAACCATCATATTAAAAAATATTAAATTAGGCCTATTATTTTAAGAGTTATTTAAACAAAAACGATTTCCAGGGGCGTCCGTTATGTACTTGTATCTCCCTAGGGGAGGGTCATAGGAAAAAAGTTTATGGGACTTGTCATAATATTTTTAGGTTTTCTATTAGATTCCCAGAGATTGTCAACATATTCTGGGACCGGTATAGATAGTCAATGACCACCGAAAAATCCGCAAATATTAGGTACTAATTTTTATTTCTGTGCCCAGATAGGCTATATAGAAGGAGTATCTGGCCAATCCTGTTCTCAGTTAGGTTATAATTGCCCCGTATACCTGTTCGTTATGCCCAGATAGGTATCTCTTAGTGTCGGTGGTAATACAGTTCATTTCTACTTACAGTATTTACTCAAAAAGACCACTTAGCGATCCAAGTTATCTGTTATGGTGTGGGGGGGGTTAGGTTTTACATTTTTTTGCATTTTTTTTTTTTAAAAATTTGATTTTCTAAATAAAGAACCTTTTAAGCACATTAGGAAAATTTGAGAGAGATAGGAGCGAAACTAACGAAGATACAGCGGTATAAACTTTAAAGCATTTTTCCTACAAATTAGTGATGAGCAAAGCAAGACCAAGACCAAGACCGGGCTAGTCTTGGTCTTGGTCTTGCAAGTCTGGTCTTGGTCTTGGTCTTGCAAGCCCAAAAAAGGGGGTTTTTGGCTTGGTCTTGGTCTTGGCACCACCCGGTCTTGTCTTGGTCTTCGTCTTGCTGCAAGAGTCTTGCTGGTCTGGCTTTTTTTGGTAGTAATAATTTAAACTAAGCAATCTTAAATAAAATATATATTTTTTTAATACTTACAAATAAATAAAGATGGAGATTATATTTTTTGCTTTAAAATTTTAAAATATACCAATTTTAACCTTACATGTACATTTAAATTATTTAATTAAAAAGGATATTTTAAATGTAGAGGTTTATTTATTTATAGCACTTGATATTAGTGATAGGAAATATTTAAATTTTCGTTGAAGAAGCATATAAAATTACAATACTGAGTACTCTGAGGGCAGAAAAAAAACTTTTAATTTCAACCAGATGTGAAATTTCCATGAAAATGATTCTGATATGTGAAAATTGATTTCTAATTAAAAAAAAAGGTATTTAGAAAGCTTTTCAGTTCAAATAAACTTTTTATGTTCAAATTAGTCAAACATTTGCCGTACAAAGTTTGTACAAATACTTTGTAAACATTCTGCATATACAAGGTGGCTCGATAGTGCGACAAAGATCAATATATCCGAAACCGTTCATAATGGTAAAAAACTGAGTATACAAAAATTATAGAAAAAAGGCCGTAAAATGTAAAATTATTTTCTATTTCAGGATTTTCCAAAAAATCCACTACCACTCAAGAAAACTTCCTTATTTTTAGCTTTTAACCTAAAATAGAAAAATTATAGCAAAAAATTCATTTAAAAAAATCGCTTCCCTGTATATTATGATGGAAATTCTTGAACTGTCATATAGGTACAATGTCGACGTAGATGGTTTTTAAATATCATTTTGTTTGACAAAAATGACGTCATCATTATACTTTTGGCATTGTTTTGACTTTTCCGTCTAAACCGGAAGTGAAATTTAAAATCCATTTATATAAAAAGTATTCCTATATAAAATGACAAATAAATTTTTTATTAAACCATCACATTTATATCTTAGTTTAAAGAAGCAATCTAATGATGCCACTTCTTACAGTGTGGCACAAAAATAATGTTTTCCTTGATTTTGGAAATTTTTGATCCAGTAAGTGGCATCACTAGATACCTAATTTAAAAAAAACATTAGGAATAGGTAAGTAATTTTCAGCTTCTATAACTTTTGTACTCTTAGTTTTTCTCTGTCGTAAACGGTTTTGGAGATATCGAGCTTTGTCGGACCATTGAGTCACAATCTTATTATTTGTGAAACATGTTACTGAATCTACTAGTTATCGTTTCTAGATAATTTTATTAAAAAACGAAGTGACCGATTTAATTATTATTTTATTAAAAAAACCTGTTACTCATAAAATAATCGCCTTTTTAGGCAGGTTTCGACACATTTTTTGTCATGTCTGTATGAAATACCTCTGTATATTGAATATAAAAATTGAATATTATAATTTAAAAAAAAGTGACAAAAGTGCAAGAGTCTTGCAGGTCGGTCTTGGTCTTGCGTAGTCTTGCACCCCTCGGTCTTGGTCTTGGTCTTGCAAGCTTGAGAAGCGGTCTTGGTTTGGTTCAGTCTTGGTCTTGCTGCAAGACCAAGACAAGACCCGAAAGACCGGTCTCGCTCATCACTACTACAAATCACGTATTCGAAGTCGGTGCTCCCCATAACTTCAAAAGTACTGCACCAATCCTTAAAAGTTTAACACTGTTTCTGCACGTAATTTACAAAGTGACGCTGGAGAGTTTTTTTTTCAATTTTTTTATTATTTTTTATTTTACAGTAACAAATTAGCCGACTTTTTTTCGCAAAAATCACGTTTTTCACTTGAAAGTATTCACAAAAAGTGAAAAATTGAAATTTAAAAAAATTCTTTTAGTATTATCTGGGAAATGAAATAACCTAATAAAAAACTTTGGTTTTTTGACTTCAGATAATTCAGCATAAATAAAGGGCACCGCAATTCTACATTTTTCCGAGAAGCTTTTGAATAATCGTTGCATTGCCGTATTTTTTAATATTTCTGTATAAAAATTTTACCAAATATTTTTTAAATGTTTAACTTAAATTTAGCACTAGTTTTAATAAATAGATTTTTAACTGTATCGTCCAAAAAAATTTGCAAAAATGTTTCCCTTTTTGCACGAATTAAGCTTTCCTCCCTCTTAATAATTAAGAAATTTTAAAAAAAGCTCCGTAAAGAAAAAGAAATTTTCAATAAAAAAGTCCCTAGCCCCAAAGTGCTTTTTTAATTTTTATTGAACACTGAAAAGAGGACTCTGCGTGATCGCTGCTTTAAGCGAGTACACCTCAGAAAATATTTTTTTTTGAGTAATAAATATGAATTTACCTGAATAAATAAATTCTCGTTGCAAATAAGTTTAAAAGTTAATTTTTTAACAAGTAGGGCTATTTTGTTAACTAAAAATAGCACTACTGTTAAAAAATTAACTTTAAAACTGGTTGTCTTGGGGAAATTATTTATTCAAGTGTATATAATACATCATATTTTTTTAAATTAGTATTAATATTAAAAACAAACTGTTCATTTTCAGTGCTTTATTAAAATTATAAATAATGAAGATAAAATTCCGGGTGTTGGGACTTTTTTATTGGAAATTGTCTCGTGTTTAAGAAGCTTTTTTTTAATTTCCTAATTATTAATAGTATCGTAGTTATTAACTAAAAACGAAAAGCCTCTTTTTTTAACAAATTGGTTCATATTTTTTAAAATTTTTTCCGTGCTAAAAAAACTTTAAATATATTTTTCTTGACATTATTCCAAATTCAATGAGCTTTGGCTCATATTTCATATTTTCATATATTCATATATTTCCTGAAGCTCTATCTCGAAGTAACACGTTTTTAAACTTGTTGACTAGACTAGTAATCCTGATTTGGAAAATATGCATAGGATAATACAGATATCCTTATTTTTTACCAAAAACTTTTTTATTTTCTCTTAAAAACTCAATCATATCCGCTGTCGATGTCGTGCCGTGTTCGTCAATACTTTTTCTGTGTAAGCAGCCAAGTCCTGCAAAATAAAGAGTAATTTAATCTTATGGGCGTTATCTTTAAAAATGACATTAACTAATAAAACCAGTTATGGTTACAGCTAGGGATTGCAATAAATTGTAAATATGTAAATACACAATTGGAACTAGTTTTGACTGAGGCTAGGAAAAAAATAAATTTATAGTATTGATTAAATATACGTCTTCATTGATGACTATTTTGATTTTGATCTCAAGAGTGCTAGACTGATTTAATATTAATATAAAAAATACTTATTTTGGTTAAAAATTGTTAATATCCAGAAAAGATTCTGTCTTGCTATTCCTGTCTCTTTAATCCTGTAACTCAACTCACCACTAAACTGTCATGAGTCGACTTCTTTAAATCCCGGAAGTACCGGAATCTATCTGAGATCACTACCGAAAATACCAGTTTTGAAAAAATGGTTCGGTATTGCGACCCCTAGTTACAGCAGTTTCAAAAATGTCGATTTTTTATTTAAAGAAAGTTGTTTTTCCCCCCCAATCTGTTTTTTTTTCCCAAAATTGAGCCAACAAAACATGTGGAGCTTTGAAATTACATTTTTTCAATTAAAATTGTTGTTTGATTTTATTTTTATTTGTGAAAATTTTATTTTACTAAAGCCCACAAATTTTTTGGGCCAAAAAACTGCGGCTTTTTACACGAATAAATTTTTTGTTTTTGG
>JAHBCN010013993.1:0-23514 GCA_019359885.1 Listronotus oregonensis
AATTTGACTGTTATTAATTTAAACCAAACCCGCCTATGTTAAAAAGTAAATAATTGGCATGTTTTCATGCTGTTTATAAAAAAGTTTCGACTATATTATATTTTTAAAAGCTCTAGTGTGCAAATAATATGACAAAAAATATACGGGTGTTCCATTTAAAAAAGTGCAACTTTGGCTAATATCTCAAAGAAAGTAAATCCGAGAAAAATTTTAAGTACGCCACTGTATTCTGCGTAAAAAGTTCTATAAGGGCCCGTTTTTATCTTTTCGATAAGTTATCAGATACCTGAGATACGAGGGGTAACCGAAAATACAATTTTTTAAATCACCCTATAGCGAAGAAACTAAGGGGGCTGGGACAAATCTGTTTGCGGCATCTTTCGTTTGACAAAAAAGTAGCACGGTGTCGCGAAAACCGCATCTTTGTAACTTCACTCATAAGCGAGAAACCCCGTTAAACACACGAAAATAGGACACCCTGTACAGTTTTCATTTGTGGCGCAATTCTTAGGTTTTCGCGGATGATTTTAAGCGAGAAAAAGTTTATCACGATTCCGACGTGGGAACCCGCTAAAAATGCCCCCCCCCTCAAAAAATCTCAAAAATGAGTTTCCCGAGATATCTTCCAAAATATGCGAATTAAGAAATTTTTGTTTAGACAAAAAATGATAATCACCTCAAATTCTGCAAAAATGGTTCCTGGTATTATTTTCGCAACACCAATATTTTTCTCAAAAACTGCCGTCGAAACATGGGCAAAACAATTTTTTATCAAAAGGCAAGAAATATGGTGAAGAAAATTTTCTGGTATCATTGAACACTTGCTAAGGTCTCATTATAAAAAAGAAATGGTAATAACAAAACATTTTTTAAAAAAATATCATTAAATTAGTGAAAGACTCTCAAAATATTGTGAAAAAAACTTTTACCTTTTTTTTAATATTTTAAAAAAATCAGAATGACCAAACTCATAAGCAATGATAGGTACGGGTTTTGCCATTCCGATGAAGTTTAAATGATTAAAAAATAAACATTATTGCTCGAGTAATGGAACAATTCGTTCGCGCGCTTATAAGTGAATCCATGAAGATAACGGCAATCTAGCGGTAGAGCGGTAATGAGGGAACTTTTGGGTCCTGTTATTTCGAAAACCATCGATTTTTCAAAAAATATATAAAAACAATTTTTTTAAATTACAAAGCGGTCTTCATTTTTTGTCAAAACAAAAATTATCCAATTCGCATATTTTGGCAGATATTAGCGGGAAACCCATTTTTCGGGCCTTGAGGGGCAATTTTCAGCCCTTTCCCACCTGTAAACGTTAATAAACGTTTTTTCGCTGGAAAGCATCCCCGATGACCTAAGAATTGCACCACTAGGGAAAACTGTACAGATTTATTTACAACTTTGTCCCTTCATTTACTGGACTATAAAAAAGAGGGACCAATATGGCTGACTCGAAAGCTGAATACGACCAGCACTTTTGTGTTTATTTTTGTAATCGTTTATAAGTGCACGTTAAAAACTTACAAAATAAATTAGAAGCAGTTTTAGGATAAATATATATTAATACATTGTACAAAAGAGTATAAGTTTTGCAAAAACAAAAAATACTTAACTGTTTGTTAAGTTGTGGTCTTAAACGAAAAACCAAAAAAACTACCTATTTTATAAAATAAGGTAAACATCCTATTTATTTTGGTAAAAAAATATCAAAATTTAAAGGTAAATAAAAAAAACCGATCATAATTAAAAAAAGCCAAATAAAATCTTTGGGCAAGATAAAATACCATCCCAGGAACGCTTTGGTTTGTAAGTCCCATTGCTTTTGGTCTTATTTTTGGGTATTCTATTAAATAAAAAGTATTTATTTTATTTTATTCTTTGAATTAATAGAGAAATAGGACTATATAATATCATTTTGTTGCCCTGACATACTGATACAACCATCTTGTAACACTGGTTATAAAAATGGCAAACCAAATTACCATTATTGCCACTTAAATTGTGATATTATGTTCCATATGATTTTTTATATCAAAGTCAAAGAGATTTTTTTTAAGCTAGGTGTTACCAGAATACATTTAGCTCTGTTGAAAAAATCAAGTTTATTTGGGATTTTTTTTTAAAGATAAAAAGTGAAAAAAAGTAAAGCTAGCATTACGAAAATAAATTAACTTAAACAACCCCTTATCAATTTCAGCTATTTAAGGTGCTACTATTGGCCAAAACAAAGTCAAATGCAACTTTAATTAACATTTCATTACTGAGAGGTTTTTAATTCAGTTCAACCCTATTAATCTGTAATAATTTTCCTATTTATTCAAATTTTTAAAGTTAAAAAATAGAAAAAATGTTACCCAAATTATATGTCTGATCTATCAACAAATAAACGATTTAAATTTAAAGCAATCCCCTCTACAGCCCATCGGTGGGCAACAAAAGGATGCTTTACTGTAAGCGTGGGATCATTAATAACACAAACAGCTCTTTTTTCTGCTTTGGAATGCATACCGAGTATACAGATAAGTGGGCCGGATATTTTTTGATTGAATAGGCCATAGTATTGAGCATTCATAAACCTTCAAACTTCCTTGGGTGGGACCAATATGGCCGAAATGACATTTCCCTTGCCGTTTTTAAAAAACCGCGTTTTCTCTAGTTGTTTTATAACCTCGTTGCTATTTGTACACTAGCTTTTCGCCCGCGGCTGCATCTTTGCTCGCGTGGACTACATGTAGTAGTGGTGTTTTGCCTGTTCTTGCGAAAAAAACATACATTTAATAGGTGCGACAACGACGTCTGCTCTTAGTGTAAATAAAGTAATTTTTTCAAAAATGCTAAGAATTAACGACATAATTTTTAGGTAATAGTTAATAGTTTGTAAATAACGTAGTCCAAAGATCTTTTTAATACAGGGCGTCCTTTGATAGTAGTTTAAATCTTATTAAAATAATTAAGTTAAGGTATTAAATTTTATTAAAATAAAAATGAAATAATTCGATTATGCTTCTATTGCATACGCATCTGCAAAAAACAGTATTTTAAAGAGGTTGGATTCAGTACACAATGCAGGAATACGTATAGCCCTAGGGGCATTTCGACTAGTCATATAGAAAGTATGTTAGTCGAAGCTGGGAAACCACCCCTAGATTTAAGGAGAAAATATTTAAGTCTCTTATGCTGTTTCCATCGCTTCTGATTCTACTCATCCAGTATACGATAACACTTTTTCTAACAGATACAGGGAGTTGTTTGACAACAAAAAAAGGTCAGTTCCACCATTGTACCTAAGACTAACAAGGTACCTTAAAGATTTAAACATTGAATTACCATCAGATATTTCCTTTGCAACATGATCTACCACCACCATGGATACTGAAAATGCCCTTAATGGACAAAACGCTTTAAAGGCATGATAAAGCTAAAGACAATCCAACCATTATTGGAAACATCTTTAATAAAATATTATACAATCACCAACAATATGAGCAGGTATATACAGATTCTTCCAAGTCCGTAAAATGAGTAGGCTCTGCTGTTGTAACATCAAAAAACACTCTCTATTTTAAACTTCATCCCATGTCCAGTGTTTTTACGGCTGAGCTTTATGCTATTCTTTAAGCTCTAGTTTTCATTAGGGAAAACCAACAAAAGAAAATATTTTTAATTATAACTGACTCTCTTAGTGCACTTAATGGCTAAAACCTCAATAATTAACATAATTAAAAAACTATTTCATGACCTCGCAGTTGCTGGAAAAGAAGTTAAATTTATATAGGTTCCTTTACATATTGGTATTGTTGGAAATGAGAAAGCAGACAGAGCAGCACGTTGTGTGGTCTAAATTCCAGAGTCAAAGGTTGTGCATTGACTGACAGTAACTGACGCTAAACAGTTTATTAAAAACCACATTACTAGTGCGTGGCAATTAAAGTGAAACCATTCGGCTACTAAACTTTGCAAAATAAAAGACACGTGCTACCCTGTCCTAATATCCCGCTAAAGAATAGGACATACCAAATTAACCCACAAGTTATCTTATAAAGCGATCAGACCAACCCCAATGCGAACAGTGCAAAACTCCTTTAAGTATACAACATCTACTTATAGACTGCCCTCGCTATAGTGCGGACAGACAGGCATGTCAGATACCCCTGGACATTGTAAAAACACTGGGAAAAGACTGTGACTATAACACCATCATATAACCCACTAAGCAAAGAACATATTGAGCACGTTTTGTAACGTTTTTCAAAAGTAACTGTGATAACGTTTAATTTTAAACGTTATTTTATCATGTCTGTTTCGTTTTCTTGAATTGTTACTGATAATTTCCGTTTCTGTAACATACCCTTGTGAATATTTTTAATACGGTATAGAACAACATCTTACTGACGTAATTTTTATGTATTTTTATATTAACGTTAAAATGTTGCCATGTAAAGAATGGTCTTTTAAATACAAGTTCGATACATCTGTTAATATACGTATCAGATATGATTATAATTTGTTAAAACATAAAATGTTATTGCTGTAACGTTATAATAATGATATTATTTAATGCAGAATCGTTACGTTTACTGCGTCTATTATATTTCCTCGTGGAAATGTAAACACAATTAACATATCGACCTCGTTTGCTTAAATGTACCCCGCACAGAGATAGTTACATTTTTTGACAACGACGCCAGGTTTAGAAAGAAAGATTAGCTTCGCTTTAGTACTTAACCTTACTTTATTTAAGAAACATTGTTTTTTGTGTTGTAAGTTTCAAGTTTTTTTCTCGAGATATTAAAGGGAAATATGGATCGGAAAGTAAGTATATAGATAAACTGACCAAAAATCCAGATTTTGAAGGTAAGGTTTTTAAGCCATAAGTCTAGAAAATCCAGCATTAGCCATTTCCTTAAGATAAATATTGGGGTAATAAGTCCGGATTTAGTTTGGTGAGGTACCTCCCATTTCCTAGATACATATAAATTAAAGAAAGTATATATTAAAATTTGATTGCTTTATACCATATATTAGTCATTTTTATAAGACTGAAAGTAGTGTTGTTGGAAGTCGAGTCAAGCGGTCTGTAGGGCGAGCCGTAAATTGGGCCGTAGGCGACTTCTGGAAGCTTGGCGAGACCTGCAAAACACTTGTTTTTCGGTCATGTTATGTACAATGTTTTTTCAACCGAAACTATCTTTAAAAACAATAATAATATTTTAATAATCGACAACAGGTCTGTTTATCCGCTTGACATGGATTTGATATTTATTATAACAATAAGACTATTTTAAGACACCCACAGAATGTAGTACTTAGCTAAGCCTTCGTGGGTTGTACAAAGATAAAAAAATCCTCACTGCAGTTCGTTTCGTAACAACCATGCATAAAAACGGCTATGTTCAAATAGCAGCCTATTTTTTATTTCATGGCTAAGTACCTAACAAATGGGTTTAGTGACAAATGAGTATTTTTCGATCGGTCAGAAAAAAAACTTTTTATGGGACTTATATAGCAAAAATTGGGTATTTTCAATAAATGAAATACTTTGGTTGAGTAAATTTGATCAAAGTTGTAACTCAAAGTATTCACTGTGAAGTATTTTATTTTGTACTTTTTAGAGGCCCTGATGTTAGACACTTGACACATAAATAATAGTAATAATAATAATAATATTAAAATTATTAGTAAATTAATTTTTAAATAAATTGTAGATGCAGCACATTATGTTTTCAAATGACAACTAATCAAAAAGTGGATTGGCAATTAAAAAGAGAGGCAGAGGTTTAACACGCTCAAGGAACGAAACTAGTATAACTGTAAGTAAAAATTTTCTTAAGGGATAAATTGAATTTTTAATTGGATTGTTTCTCAAATAGAAGCAAAATAATTATGTAGTACAAAATGTCTAAATGTTTTTTTTTAAATTGGGTGGTTTATCAGTAGTTTACTCTACCATTTAGTAATGGCTTATCGAGTAGCTAATATAAGAGAAAATTTGACTATATATTTAAAAAATTGTGGGTTTTAAAAACACGGGTTTTTACCCAAATTTGGGGAAAAAAAATATCTGGATACTATCTAAATACATTTTTTTTGCTAAACTTGTGATTAAAATTATTTTTTTAATTAATTAAGCAATTATGTCAAAACAAAAGTTTTGGGGCAAATTTTTAAAAATTTTTTTTTCGGGGTGCAACTAGGGGGAAAAAAATAAAAAGGGAACATGGATTTTAAAAATACATGTACAACGGTTGTTTTTTTAATGGATTTAAAAATTATGTGGAATTTTTTTTCCCTAACTTTAGCCTTTTTTTACTTTTTTTTTAAATTTCTCATATTTACACATCACAAAATATTTAAGTTTTTTTATAAAGAAAATTAAAAAAGATAAACATTATCCATAAATATTTTTTTATATGAACTTTTCAGTTTATATGGATTTAGAAAAAAGTTTTCCATATTAAATAGTCTGTACAAAATTTGGGAAAATAAAAAAGGAAGTTGATTATCAAATTTTTTATGAATAAATTTTTCCTTATAGTTTATATTATTTTTTTTTAAATTAGGGATAGTTACTTTTACTGGTTTTATCTTGGAAATTTATTGTACAGGTTTTCCGTATAATTGCCCCCCCTTTTAAAAAATCTTTTTTTAATAATAAAAAAAAATAGTTAATGGTTGGGTTTTTTCATAAAATTTTCAGGGTGAAAAAAAAACAAATGATGATCGGAAAATTAAAAAATTTACTATAAATTCATTTTAAACACCCTTATAGATTAAAAATAAAAATTCCTAATCTTCTCTTTTCAAATATATATATATATATATATATAAAATTTTTATTATATATATATATATATATATATATATATATATATATATATATATATATATAACTTATCTATGTTCGGATAAACGAGTGCAAGTTATTTGAATTTAAAATCTGTTCTTATAAGCTATAGTTAGCCATGGTACAACCCAAAGTTTGGCAAAGTTAAGTCGCGTTAGCCATGGTTCGTCTTGGAAACCAAACAAAAATATAAATATTTGACAGAAGTCAATTTCATTTAAAATAACAAAATTGATAGTGATTTGTTAATTTTCCGATCATCATTTGTTTTTCTATCTTACACCATGAAAACTTTATGAAAAATCCTGCAACTTTCATATCAACTATTTTTTTCTATTTATAAAAATAAAGATTTTGGGGGCGCAATTATGGGAAAACCCTGTTCTATTTCAGGCTGAATGAAAAAATAATAATAAAAAATAACAGGCGATTTATCACAACATTTCTTTACATCCATTTTTTTTTCTGTGTCATCTTTAATAGCAGAGTGGACGCAATATTTACATTTATACACAAAAATGCTAAATCTTTAGGGTAAACAAATATTGTTAATTGATTTCTTGAGGTTTTAATAATCGATAGGGTACTTCACAGTTTTAGTTTTAGAAAACTCAAACACAAAGGATATTTAATCAAATCTTTTTTACTTGACCAGCCTACATTTTAAAAAATATGTTTTACTTTGTTAGTGCTTTTTTGCGTATAAGTAAATTTTCGACCACTTTAGATGTTTAACAGAAAATAGTAAATGAGAAAAGGCGTGAAAAATCGTTTAGTTATTTTAATCAAATCCATGATCAATTACTTAAATATCAAAAAAGTTTGCCGTTTTTAATATACTTAGTATCATGCGCCTCCAAGTGATAAAGTCGCCAAGTTAATATGTTTAGTGACTTTTGAAGCCATCTTCATTATACTAATTTTTATTTTAAAGCTGTACCATCCTTATGTTGCTGGACATTAAATGGTAAAAAATACAATTTACGACCATACTTAATTAAACATTCTCTGTATTTTTACCATACACCACACATTAGGGATGCAAAAGATCTTTTAATGTTATATAATCAACATAACAGAACACCTATCTAAATCCTTAGAAAACCTCTTTATAACGTAAGTTATATAACGTGGATGTTTCCCGAATATGTGCTAGACCTAACCAATGCAAAAAACGTAACGAGGCCGTGTAAGTTTCGAACCAAAACGTTGTATTTTTAACGTAACTACGATTTTTTTAAGTTGAAGGAAATATAACGAAACTATTAGGTTCAAGGCGCTGTTATTGTTTCAAGATGATTAACGTAACAAAGGAACAAGAAAACATAAATGTAACGTAATTAAGATGATTTTTTGCTTAGTGGGAAGATTCATATCTACCACTGGTCTAATTAATGAACTTTAATTAAGAATTATAATGAATTAAGTTGTTAAATGTATGTTCAAAACCTAGAATGTCTAATAATGTTTGGATTAAATTAATGTATGAGCCCAACAACCCTAAGAGGTTGACGCGCTAATTAAATAAATAAATAAAATAAATAAAAATGGAATATACCTGGTGGTTTAATAATTGTGTCTAAAAAACTTAATTTCTTTGAAGCTCTTTGGGAGCCAATATCTCCGAGAGGGAGGCCTACATAAAAAAAGTTTATAAAAACTTGTAGTATTCTTTTAACAAGTTCATTTCATAACGAGGCGATTTTCTAAAATACAACACCAACACCCTGTATATAAATGATTTAAAACACAAAACGTGTTAGTTTTTAGTTATTGGGTGTAACAAATATATATAAAAGTTAATCAATTAAATAAATTATACATAAGTTTGGCCATATCTCACTTTAAAATTTATATAATAATTATTCCAATTATTTCCTTAAAATAAAACTGTGTATTTAAACAAGCCTTTTTTACTTTGTTTTATTTAATTCCTAAGCAAACCGGTGTATTTAACAAATAATTATAATTTAGTTTCGTTTCACAAATAAATTTTAATTTTATTTAAATTTAATAATACATTTAAATTATTTTAGGTCATTGTATAAATTTCACATACAATATTTAAACCTTTATGGTGATTAATGAAATGATTTATTGGCTGGATTTACTAAAGTAAAGTTTATATTTAAACATTTCAGCACGTTAATCCAAATTGTGTTTTAACTATTGCTTCCCTTTTTAGTATTAAAATTAGTTATTAGATAATACCCAGATTAGCGAAAAATGTATGTAAATTATATTGGAATTAAAACTATACTATTAAAAAAAGAAACATAACCTTAAATGCCTGAGGCGTTTCTGTAGCACCTTCCTAAGTAGGAGATCCATACAGAGCTAGTTAAGCAACCTATTTAATCATACAAGATTTTAGGTTGCAACATGTCGCTTAGGCCACATTTTCTTTATTTCGATTTAAGATTCTTTTCTGATAATTAAAGTGCAGTTTCAGACGATCATGTTAAAAGATTTTGCCAGCAAGTTGGTGGTGGTCAGGTCTAAATGGAGAAGCGTTGGACCCTTAAACTTTAACCAATCCCTTTGAATACCAGCAAAAAAAGTCAACAAGCTAATAGGTAAGATAATAAATCTAAGGTATAGCCAAATACGACCTTCACTATAAACAAGCATGTTTAAAGCATACAAAATGGAATTTGACAACTCTTTTTATTGATCGAGAGCAAAGATATAGGTAAAAAACTTTTTTTTAATTTTAACTAATTACTTTTTTCTAAAAAAGGTAGAACAACAACTTTTCTTTAGTTTTATTCTTTTATTTAATGCATATTTTATTAAAAATATTAAAAACTTTAAAAAAATAATAATATTAAAAAGGATACAGAAAACTGACAATATTTTTTTAACTAAACTATAATTTTTATACAAAAAGCTGTTTAATTTTTTTTAACTGCGTAATTTAATAATTTTAGTTTATCTGAATTAACATGTGACTATTTTATTTTTAAATATTGGGTTATTTCTATTTTGCAATAAGTAAAGATCGTAAGTTTTCTTCTAATAATGCTATATTTTGTTTTATAAATCTATGATAGTGGTTTTATTTAAAATACAATTAATGTTTAGTTATGGATAGACAATAATTAAAATTTTAACTGCATTTTAAAAATAATTATTTTAACATAACCAAAAAAATATTTCTTTAAAGCTCATATTTTTATTAACCACATTAGAGTGGATAAAAAAAACCTAAAAAAATTTAAACGCATCGAAAGATTTTAAAAAGTTTTAATTTTAAAATGCAGAAAAGTGTATGTTTTTTTTTTTTTTATTTATATATATATATATATATATATATATATATATATATATATATATATATATATATATATATATATATATATATATATATATATATATATATATATATATATATATATATATATATATATATATATATATATATATATATATATATATATATATATATATATATATATATATATAAAAATAAAGTGTATGAAATCTCTTTGGGCATAGAGGCTCCTTAATAAATGAAAGAAAATAAAATATCCTGGTAGGTATGATTACTAAGGTTGGTTGTTTTAAAATTACGAGGCCTCCAAATATATGGATAACCCCGGGTCCAGCCAATCCGATTACACGTGTTTCATCCTTGTTGGGGATGGTCACACCGAATGTAGGCCGTAGACACCCTGGAGAGTAAACCAGTTTCCCCCCTTTTATTAAATCACGTTTTCAATCATGCTGCATGTCACCTACTTGGAATTGGCAAAAGAGCTCATTCGAAATTCACATATCCGTGAACTAATGAGAAGCCATTTTTCATTAAGTGTGTTGTTGTAAGCAACTTCTGACTGTTTTTGCGTAATACACCTACATGGCGCACATTAACATCTTAGCCTGTCGATACTAAGATTGGTTGTTTTGAAATTACTTGACGAGATGGCGCTAGTTGCTTCTAACGTTCAGCTGTATTATGTTACAGATGTTCAAAAGGGTAACTGGTTTACTCTCCAGGGTGTCTACGGCCTACATTCGGTGTGACCATCCCCAACAAGGGTGAAACACGTGTAATCGGATTGGCTGGACCCGGGGTTATCCATATATTTGGAGGCCTCGTAATTTTAAAACAATCAACTTAGTAATTATACCTACCAGGATATTTTATTTTTCTTTCAGCCTTTATGCCCAAAGAATTTCTACCTTTTTGTTATTATTTATAACAAGGCTCAAGAAGTTTAATTTTATATATATATATATATATATATATATATATATATATATATATATATATATATATATATATATATATATATACACTTTATGAGATTACAAAGTTCTTTAAGGATGCTCTTTTCGAAAGTAAATATTTTTTTTATATATAACCTACAATTAAACACTATTACTCAATAGCTTTTTTTAACAAAATGTGCTTTATTTTGTATTAAAAAAATGGACGATTAAAAAAAATAATTGCTAATAATTAAAGAGATTGGTTGTGTGTTTAAAAATTCAACACTTAAAATCTGCATGTTTGTGGTACATTTTTCATTATATTGCTTCTATATATTTGTAATGCCAGTTGTGACGACATAGAGACAGACCTACATGAATGCCGATATTTTTCCGCCATAATTTTTATCTAATTTCGTTTGGTTTTTATGGTATACCAAGTAGAATTGTTTAAAGATGGTCAATTTTTGCACTCTATAGATCTATTTTGTAGTTTATAAACCGCAGTAATCCTATAAAATCTATCAATAAATAATTGGGTAGGTAGATAGGTTTAAAGTGAGCGGGTATAACACCCTTCCACCGCGACCGATCGGTCTATTGTGGCTCATACCCTTTTATATTTCATCCACCAGGTCCAGACTTCTAATAAATCTACTAATCCTGTTGGGAGAGAGATCTTTTACCTTCCCCGGCAACAAGGTGTGATTGCCGAGGATTGCGAATCTTAGTTGTGCCAGTGCTGGGCACGAACACAGTATGTGTTCTGCCGATTCATCCCCCTTCATGCACATGCGGCATTCGGCGTCTTCCGCTAGGCCGATCTTGTGCATGTGGTATTTTAATCTGCAGTGTCCCGTGTACAGTCCAACTAGAGTTTTAAGGTGTATCCTTGATTGCTCCAGTAGTTGGACAGTACATTGTTGGTTCGGTGGGCTTATGAAGGCCTTCGAGTGTCTGAGACCCGAAAGTCTATGCCAGTACCGAAGATTTTCTTAGCCGTTCCACAAGATATACCGATGACCGGTTCCGGCCCTGTGAATTTTGTTTCCGCCCCCCTTTTGACAAGGAGGTCTGCGGATTCATTACCCTCTAGGCCGGTATGTCCAGGTATCCACAGTAGTGTAACCTTATTGTTTTAACCCAGTTGGGTCAGCGTATCCTTGAAATTCCAGACGGTTTTCGAATTGCACCGGCTGAATTCAAGAGCCTTAAGAGCTGCTTGACTATCGGAGAATATTTTAACTGTCTTACGTGTGCAGTGCCTATCAACCAGCGATCTAGCATACATCTCAATAGCAAATACCTCCGCTTGAAATATGGTTGCCAGAGTGCCCAGGGTAAAGGAAAACTCTGCCCTCGGCCTCTGTCCATATATTTCAGCTCCGACACCGTCCTTGGTTTTGGAGCCATCGGTGTACCAACAGATGTCAGCCCGGAGCAGGTCGGTGGTTTTTAGACTTCAGTCCTCCCTTTGTGGGTAGACTACACTGTAGGGCGGGTTGTAATTGGTTGCTGTAGGCATTATGTCTGAGGGCATTCCCAGTCTGTCACAGATCAGGACATTCCTGAGGAGACTGGTGCTCTCCATATGACACGCCTGCGGTTTGTTACTGACCGCTTGATAGAGTCTATAGGTTGCCCACCTTGCCTCTCTCTTCAAGTAAATATGCAGAGGAGGCAGTCCTAGGAAGGCTTCCATGGCCGCCGTTGGTGTCGAGCGCAGCGCGCCTGTGTTCATTAGGCAGGCCTGTCTCTGTAGGCTAGATAGCTTTGCTGCATCATGCCATAATGCCATACGTGATCATTGGTCTTATGACTGTCACGTATAGCCAATAAATAATTAGAGCATGGTTAATATGAACTCTTTTAAAGTCCATAGTGAGTATGATTTGTCCCTTTCTTTTCGATAAGCTAACGGTCTATTAGGTACATTTTTCAGAAAAGCCACAATTTAACGTTAGGCTTATTTAAACGACATGTAGGCTTTAATATACAGGGTGGAGCAATAGTGTGACAAAGTACCATATCACCTTCTTATTAAAGAGACACAAAAAGTTTTTAATACAAAAGTTGTTGTACATATGGTGGTGCATATTTTAAAAATATTTTTAAATATACAAGGTGTTTTAGAAACACCTGACACACACTTTTTTTTAATGGAATACCCTATATATAATGGCATTTTTGAATTCTAGGCAAAATTGTAGACACATTTTATTTATAATATCCCATACCTAAGTTAAACCGTTTTTAAAATACTTTAATTTTATGTCGAAAATGACGTTTACAGGCCATGTTATAATTAACAATTTTATTTATACGAAAGTCTTTTGTAATTGATTGAGGTTGGTTTCCTTATAGTAGAAGACCTATTGCAGTAGAGTGTGTTGATATTTTGATAATAAATTAGTACACGGTGATTAAAATCGATTTACTAAAATTTAGTCCAAAAAAAAACGTAAAAAATCATTTTTTAAAAATTGTTTTATAACTTTATCCTATTTAGCATTAATAAATGGGATAACCTAATATTATATTATTGTCTAAACCAAAATGTATAATTTTTTAAATATTTGCGATTTAACCTTTTCTATTGTAAAAATGCCATACAGCTTTTAGTTTTTTTTATTAGTTGGCCACGACGGCGAAAAAAAATACTTAAATACTACAGGAATAAAACTATTTATTGTCTCTAGATATTACAACTATTAACAAATAATTGGTAACAAATATTAAACAAATAAAAAACTAACTAATTGGGTATTCAAAGTGTCCTTCACCTTACTTAAATTTTGACACATTCTGCACTTATCTGTTAAAAACAGTTTCTAATTTTAATTTTCATGTCTCCCTTTGTTGTGGGTAGTATTTTATACACCTGCTCTTTCACATAGCCCTCTATGCTAAAGTCCATTTTAGTGAGATTAATAAAACTATAAGCTGTATAAAATTTTTACAGTAGAAAAATGTTGAATCGCAAATATTTTGAAAACTATTCATTTTTGGTATAGACAATCTAACACAAGATTATCCTATTTAATAATGCTAAATGAGATGAAGTTATAAAAATACAGGATTTCTTAAAAAAATGACTTTTTATGTTTTTTTGGATTAACTTTTAATGGATCGATTTTGATCACCCTGTACCAATTTATTATTAAAATATTAACACACTCTACTGCAATAGGTCTTCTACTATAAGGAAACCAACCTCAATCAATTACAAAAGATTTCCGTGTAAATAAAACTGCTAATTATAACATAGCCTGTAAACGTCATTTTTAGGTATAGGACATTAAAAATAAAATGTGTCCATAATTTTGCCTAGAATCTAAAAATGTCATAATATATAGGGTGTTCAATAAAAAAAATAAAAAAGTTTGTGTCAGGTGTTTCTGAAACACCCTGTATATTTTAAAGTATTTTTTAAATATACACCATCATATGTACTACAACTTTTGTATTTAACATTTTTTTGTATCTCTTTAAAAAAAGGTGATATGGTACTTTGTCACACTATTGCATCGAAATATTTTAATGTATGTAGCTCTGTTGTTCCAGTCGCATGAGATTTACAAACATTTGGTGTAGCCACCCTGCAGCCCCAAAGTTAGTGCAAAAACTTTTAGATTAGCACAAAGACTTCATTTACCATCTTCGTATTTTATGCTTTAAAGTAATATACGCATGTTCTTGTTGGGGGACAGATGGTTGTTCGTTTCAATTAATCCATAAAATTGACTTTAGAATTGTCTTTAAAGTTTACATAAGCAGTCACCAGTCGGGAGATTTATAAGAAAGAACAAAATATATTATTGATATTTCCTCGATTTTATACGTGTAACGAACAATGTAAGGGTTCCATAGGTAGAAATTATAAAAAAAAATGCACCAGTTTAGCAGTGAACATTTTTATGCAAAATAGTATAGTTTTTTAAACTTTGCCAAATACAAAAAATTACAAATTACTGCAAATGCATTTTTTTTATTAGAAGGGAGTCATTTCGAAAGAGATTAACATGTGAAGCAATTTAGTTTAGATCAAAAAATATTTATTGATTCTACTTGCCAAAGATAAAGTTTCAAAATGTTTTATTTGCCAAAACTTACTAAAGGGTTAAAACTGCATTACAGCTCGCTATTTGATCCAGAAAGTTCTCTAACTTTCTATCAAAATAACTAAAATGCTTTTTAGACCATTACCAGTGTTTGACCACTTAGCAGCGTTGTCAGATCGTCTTTCGTAACTATCAAATCCAATATTGTAGGAAAAATTTATAAGTGATTATTTATTTTTTTCTTAAATAATACTATTGTTTAGTTTGGTTATATTTTTTTAATTGCAGAAGACATTCTGATGATTATTATGGTTTTTTATTATAAAATGTATTAGGTTGTTCAATCCGTTTTGTCGTTAAATAGGAAAAAAACGATTTTATGGTTTTTATTATTCATTATAAACTTTGTCAACTTTAATAAAGTTGTTCCAGTAATCTTCTTATTTTTGGATTATATCTCTGAAGGGAAAATCCAATGGACTGTTAAAATGGGCTTTTACGGCTCTTATTACCTTGGCACAAATTATACAGGGTGTCCGGAAAAATGTGGAAAATTACTTGGATTAAAAAGAAAAACACGTGATAAAAATAATATAGAATATACAATAATATCATATAAATTTTTTTCGTAAATGCCTTTTTCTTAAAGATATTGGCTTTCAAAGAGATCCAATAAAATTAGGTTATTTAGACATAATACCAAATTAGACTCTTAAAATTATTATTAAAGAAATGCTGTGAATTACTCACAACTGCAGAGACGGACTATCTGTGTCGCTCAGAACCTCTTTTTTACGCCCTGTATTGATAAGAACTTTGGACAACGTATTTTAGAAACTACTAACTACTGACTAAAAATTAGGTACTTTTTATTTATATTGTCAATTCCAACCGTTTTCGAAAAAACGTCACTTTATTTGCACTGTAAGCCCCCTAACTGTCGGATTAAATACGGAAAAGGATTTTTTTTTAATTCGTCGTCCTCGCGAGTGTATTAGTGCCCATGTTGAACCCATCATCATCATTCTCAGCTTTATTCAACCATGTCCAATTATGCTGTAACCTCCCTTACTCCCTGTCTCTCAGGTGGGCTCATTGTTCTCCATTGTTCTCCATTGTTGGCTATACGGGCGCAATTTGTTCCTGCGAGTTTTCTCTTATGCTCACATCTCAGGTGTGGTCTTCTTCTAGGTCTCTCAATACCCCGTGGGTACCATGTTGTAATTTTGGTGATCCATCTATTACCTGCTCTTCTTGCATGGTGTCCTGCCCACTGCCATTTAAGACATTTGATTCTGTGGATCACATCTCTCACCTGGGTTCTTTGTCGTATCCACTCTATTCTTTTGCGGTCTCTCTTCGTTATTCCCAGCATGTTGCGTTCCATTGATCGTCATGCTACCTGGAGTTTTCTTGTAATATCTGTTTTAAGTGTCCAGGTCTCACATGCATAGGTCATATCTGGTAGAATACACTGGTCAAATGCTTTCTTTTTTAGTAGAAGTGGCATACTAATTTGGATATAACAAAATTTCTTCCGTATGCACTCCATGCTAACTTGATTTTTCGGTTGATATCTGGTAATAAAAATCCTGATTTATATATCAGGTCGCCCAGGTATATGTATTCTTCTACTATTTCCGGATTTGTGTCATTTATTAGAATGTCTTGCTCGTCTGCCAGTTCGTTGTACATTATTTTAGTTTTTGCTAGATTCATTTTGAGACCTACTTTGTTACTAGCCGCATTTAGTTCATTTATTTGTTGTTGTAGTCCTGCTTTATATACTTGGATCAAAAAAATACAAAGCAAAGACTCTTTTGAAAAAGCTAGCATTTCATTTAATTTTTCCTATTGTTCAGGGTGGTTTTCCCTTAGATAAGGTTGGTTGATTATCATATACATTTACTTCTGCTTAGACATGTCCTAAAATATCAGATTTTTTGCAATTATTAAAGTTGCACAGAATTTTATATACGAGGGTCACTACTTATATTTTGGGCCTAATAAAGAAAAAACATCAACTTATCATTAAAAATGATTTTATTGTTTTTTAAATAATCTCCTTTAAGATCTATACACTTTTTCATGCGTTCGAACCACTTGCCAAAACAGTTTTTCCATTCCAATGGAGACACCCCCAAAACATGGTTTTTGAATGCATTAACAGCTTCTTCGGCCGATGTAAATCGTTGTCCACGCAACTTATTCTTGATTGTCGGAAACAAAAAGAAGTCATTTGGTGCCAAATCACCAAATTTTGAGCGGTCAAAAATAGTCGGTTGTGACAAAGATTTGTGACTGCTGGCGTTGTCATGATGAAGGATGATCCGACGGCTCGCATTTGTTTTCCTAATTTCACCCAAACTTCGGGTAAAGAAATGGTGGTGTACCATTCAGAATTGACCGTTCTTTGTATCTCTAACGGTACTGTTGTCACATGATCGGTTTTTCCAAAAAAACAGGCGACCATCTGTTTCGAAGTGCTTCGAGCGCGAACAACTTTTGTTGGATTCGGCTTATCGTGGAAGACCCACACAGTCGACTGCTGCTTAGTATCTGGCTCATATGCATAGATTCATGATTCGTCACATGTTACAATCTTGTACAAGTCTTTTGAAGCACCGCCATTAAATTTCTTGAGCATTTGTTTGCACCAATCAACACGAGCATTGTTTTGAACTTCAATTGTTTGGGATCCAACGGGAACAAACTTTTTTCACAGCTAAATGTTCATGCAAAATTTTATTCATGCTGGTGGAACTAATACCTAAAGTTGCCTTAACCTCAAGTATGTCACGTGACGGACGATCTTGCAATATTAGTTTTGCACAGCTTTAATGTTTTCGGGCACAACAACTGATTTTGGCCGACCTTCAAGACCCTCGTCGGTGAGTGAACGGCGACCTCGATTAAATTCATTATACCAGCGCTTCACAGTGGCAAAGGATAGGGGTTCGTTAACAAAAGTGGAAGTTAGCTGATAAATGCATTGCTGTCTTAATAATCCACGTCGAAAATCGTAATAAATATTGGCACGAAAATGTTCACAATTTAATTCCATTTTTTCGCTGACACACTATTTTTAATTTACTGTAAATACTAATCGCGGCCAAATAGCAAAATCTTCTAAATAAGGTTATGGTGAAAAATGTCAAGCTTTTCAGCGAAAACATTAGATGGCGTCTGACAACACTCAGTGTTGCCAAGGCTCAAAATATAAGTAGTGACCCTCGTATTTTAGGGTATGATTGCACCCCCACATATACCATGGGGGTTGGTTTACAATCTTCTCAGGAATGAAAATGTATTATTTTATTTTTCCAAGGTCCATTTGAAACAAAAATCGCAGTATAAATAATCTTTAATACAACTGCTATTTTTGCAATTTTTTAGATTTGGCGACTTTCCAACCCCAAATAAAGGGTGATATTTGAAAATTTGCTAAAAACGAAAAACAATGCTTATCATAATATTTCACGACAAGTAATTTGGTATGAAATACATATTTGTATATCTTTTCGTTACCTCTCTGTGAATTGTGAAAAAACAGGCAGTTTCTGCGGGCACTCTTTTTTCACTCACCTATTTTCTTACACAAATATTTCAGATGCCTTTAAATTTAAAAAATTAGCAAATATTTTTGCAAAATTAAAAATCTGACAATAAAATGGTTTTTTTTAAGTCAATAGCATCGGGTGTATAGTTGGTGTGGCTCCCGGATCTTAGATTTAACATTAAAAGTTATAAAAATCCTAGAGACCCCAATGACGGCATTCCTTATACACACAGATCCTGAAACCCAAAATTTTAGACAAAATAATGTTTCCACTGCCTAAGGATTAGATTTGATTAGATTAGATTATTTGAGCGGAGATGGCAAAAATGACCTCAACCACTGCAACCTTACCAGATTTATTGTGGTTTCTCCTATCGTTCTTTAGAGTACCTTGTCCAGGCCCGTCTTCTTAACTAGACTCCAGAGTCTTGACACTGGCCACTTCATATATCTTGCCGGTTTTGGCTTTTCCTCACCAAGCCTAGTAAACCTAAGCCTACATAGTGCTTCGCAGTGGCACCACACATGTACGGCTGTTTCTTCAACCTCCTGGCAGAACCTACTTAGGCTATCCTCCACCAGGTCTATTTTTTCCAGGTGCTTGTTGAGTTTGCAATGCCTAGTTGACCTACCGTTATCCTTACGACCTTACGACTGTGGCTCAGTAGGTTCGAGGTAAACTTGGCCGAGCAGGTCTTAATGAACTGCTTTGCCTGTCGTTGTCCTGGTGTTTGTACCTATCAGCTTTGAAACTCTCTGTCTACCCAGCTCTTAAAAGATGCTTTAAAGAGGCCTGCCGAGTAAATGACGATGTTTTTTTTTTCCCCCCTTTTCTTTAACCGCGGACAATGCATTATTGCTGGGGATTTCCGCTTAAAAACCCTGGCGGCTGACCTATTTTTAAAAAGGTTATCTTTTTTTTGGGCTTACCCCCCCTTTTTGATCCCCCTTGTTCGTCTTGGACCATTTAAAAAAGATATGATTTTTTTAAAATTTGGGAGCCCTTTTTTTTCGCCCCCCTATCGGGGTACGACCCCCCGGGGAAATGTCTATTGAAAATGAAACGAGGGGTTGACCTGTCAAAGGGCCCCCAAAAAAATGGGGGGGGACCTTTGGTCCTTCTTTTTTTCCCATCTTGAGGTCTGGGGATTTTCGGTTTTTTAAAAAAAATTTTTTTAGGGGGAATAATAAAAAATTTTTTTTAAAAACCATATTCCCTTTTTTGCTTAAATTTTTGAAGTTCAGGGAAAAAACCCTTCCTTTAACCTTTCGACTTGTACGACCATTTTTTAAACCCCCGAAAACCCATCTTTCTTTTTTGGGGCAATTGACGGTTTCTTTTTTTACACGTGCACAAAAAAAAAAACTTTTTTTAAAAATGAAATAAAAAAAAAAACCCCCAAAGGGCCTTTTTTTACCCAAACCCTTTTTTTTTTAAAAACCCAAAAAAATTTATTAAACCCCAAAATTTTAAAACAGATTAAAAATGACAAGTTCCTTTCGTCTTTTTTTACTCATTTATTAATTTTATATTTTTTACAAAAAATGTAACGTTTCTTTATATCCGTTACAAGATAATGTTCAAAAGTCAGTCAACGCTTCAAAATCTTTTTCCCTTTTTTTTTTTTTTTTTTTTAATTTTAGATAAGCCAATGCTAATAGTCACTTAGGATTTTATTATATCTATAATTGTTTAAATAGTTTTTATTATGTAAAATCTTTAAAAATTTCCCAAAAGTTTAAAAAATAGATGGCGTTTTTGGGGGTTGTCCATTTTTAAAAAAAATTGTTGTTTTCCCCTACTTTTTATAAGAAATTTTTTTAAATTTAAAAATTTGGGTTTTTAAAAATATTTTTTTTTTTTAAAAAGACATTTATAAATGTATATTTTTAAAAATTTTTTATTTTTTTTTTTTTTTTGGGGAATAATTATTTGAAAAAAAAGAAAATTATTTTTTTTTTTTTATTAAGTAAAGAAAAAGATTAAAGGGGGGATTTTTGTTTTTTATTTTTTTTTTCCCAAAAACCGTAAATTTTGGGTGATAACTTCATTTTAAAACCCCTTAAAGGAACGTGTTTTTTAAAATTTTTTTGATTTTTGTTTTTTTAAAAGGGGGTTGATTTAAAAAACCAAAAAAATTTATTTTTTTTTTTTTTCATTTCGATGTAAATTTAATTTAAAGGAAACTATTAAAAGTTTTTGAATGTCATTTTTTTTGTTTTTGGGAAACTGCTGTTATGCAGTCATAAAAAATATTTTTAAAAAAAAGTAAAATTAAAATTTTAAATTTTTGAATTGTGGTTTTCTAGATGTTCCATTACAATTTGGGACTGTAGAAATATTGGAGACCCCATTGGGCAACCATCGAGTTGTTTGGGGAGTAAATTTTAAAAATTTTCCCAATTTTCAAACTTTTTAAAAAAATTTTTAAAATTTTTCCCCTTTAAAGAGACAGCAAAAATTTTCCCCCTTTTTTAAAAAATTTAGATATTTATGTTATAAAGGGGGAAAAAATATTTTTTTACAGGGGGGATTGGGATGTTTACGGACAAGGCGACAAAGAAGCAGAATCTGAAATTTGGAAACGAATACTGTAAAGATATTTCGGACCAATAATTTACAGCTCACCAAACTGCTTTTTTCTTGTTGCCTTAAATAAATTTAAAAATGTCTATATTTGTTAGTCCACACTTTTTCAGTATATTAATAAAAGTGCTGAAAAATGTCAAAAATTTTTTTTTTAAAACTAGAGCCAATCTAGTTTTAAACATTTTGACATTTTTAATTTTTTAAATAATTCACAGTTCAAGCCGGCTTTTGAAAACACGACTTATCATTAAGTGAATGTAGACTAGATAAAATTTTGCTTTCTTTTTAAAAAAAATTTGGGGGTTTGGGGGGCCCCCACCCTTTTTTGTCAACCTTTAATTTTTATGTTAAGAGGTCCTTAAAAAGGGGGAAAAAAAAAATTTTTTTAAAATGCCAAGAATCTATTTTTAAAATTTTTTTCACCAGCTCTTGAACTATATTCAGTTAGGTATAATAATACAGTTCGTCAAAGCGTTAGACAAGAAATAAGAATGTTTTTAAAAACTTTTTTAAGGGGTTTTCCCGCCGAGAAAAGAAAAAGTAATAACCCGGAATTTTTAAAAACCTTAAATTCGAACATTAATAAAAAATACTAACATTATAGAAGTTAAACGGGGTATAAGGGGAAATTTGGGGCGAGGTTTTTTGGTGGGGAAAATTTTTTTAAGAACTAAAAAGCATCAAAAATTTAAAGAAATTTGGAAAATATTTTGGGAAAATTTTTAAAAATTTTTGGGGAAATTGGGGAAAAAAAATTTTTAAATTTTTTTCCCCCCCTTTAAAACCCGGTTTGTTTTAAAAAACCCCCGGAAATTTAAAAGGGAAAAAGAGGGAAGGGGGCCCCTTTCCCCCGATTAAAAAAATTAAAAAGAATAAGGGTAGAGGGGAACCAAAAAAGAAAAATTACCTTTTTAAAAAGGGGGTTTCCCCAAAAAAACAAAAAAAAAAAGCTTTTCAAAAGGTTTTCCCCCGGAAAAAAAAGGTTTTAAATTTTTTTTACCCTTTTTTTTTTTATTTTGGGGGGAAATCCCCCAAGGTTGAGGGGCCAAAAACTAAACCAAAACCCGGGGGGGTCTTAGGGAAAAAGGGGGGTTTTTCCCCCCAAAAAGGGAATTTTTAAAATTTTTTGGGGGGGGGGGGAAAAAGGAAAACCTTTTCGGGAGGGGTTCCATAGTTTTAAAAAACCCTGGGGGGGAAAAGGGAAAGAAGAAAGGGGGGAAATTGGGGCCTTTAACTGAACTGTAAAAAAGGGGATAAAAGGGGGACTACGTGGGCTCGGGTTAAACCCCGGAAGGAATTAAAAAACCAACCCCCCGGGGGCAGAAGCCGTGAAAATCCCTTAAGAAGAGCGACAGACCCCCAAAGGCTCGACGGTGGGCAAGAAGAGGAACCCTTTTTTGTGAGCGTTGGATCATTAATAAGACGAACGGCTCTTCTTTGAATGGAGTCCAAAAGCAATGTTGTAGGTGATGCCATTCCCGGGCATAGAACAATATTCTAAAGAGGGGCTGGGTTTTGGGGTACATACAAAGTGTAAAAATTTAAGAAGAGGAAAATTTTTTGGCTCGGGGAAAAGAAATCCAATTTTTTTGGAATGCCAAACTATGAATTAAAAAGTGTTTGTCCCGCTTAAGGGGTTTTTCTTTAAAAAACGCCGACAAGATGAAACGACTCTTTTTTCTGGAGACTTGGCCGCTCAAAGTAAGGGAAGAGCATTTGCAGACTTTTTTTGGACAGGGAAAATGACTTGTTTTCGAGGCATTAAACTTAACAAGATTTTTAGTTGCCCCCAATCTAAGATAAGTTTGAGGTCTTGTGAAAGAGATATTTATTACCCGGGTTGTTTTCGAAATCAGGGTTACAAGGTGGTTTTAAAAAATTGAATACTTAGAGGGGGGGAATTTTCGTCAGCAAAAAATATAAATGGGATTGATTGTAAAGAGAAAATCGTTAATGTGTAGAAGAAACAGCGTGAGTGCCAGCACCGAGCCCTGGGGCACCCAAGCAAATTTGGTAGGAGAGGAAATTTACCATCTACACTAACTGATATACGTCGATTAGAAAGGAAAAATTGGGCCCAAAGGGGCAAAGCTTAGGTGGAAGACCGTAAGAAGGAAGTTTGTTAAAAGCCCATCATGCCAGAACCCGACGAAAGCTTTTGGGGGGTCAAACGCAACGATCTGGGATTCACCAAGAAACTCAAGGGACTTTTCCAGTTGTGTGAGACAAAGGAAAGAAG
>JAHBCN010013994.1:0-23718 GCA_019359885.1 Listronotus oregonensis
AATGATAATCACAATCCAAGGCAAAGTGAGATTTGTTTCCGTTTGTCGTTTAATCGCATTATTATTGACCTTTTTTCTGTAACTTATTTTAATTATAAGGCTTTTTTTAAATTATTGGAAAAGGGGTTTTTTAAATTTTAAAAAACCGTTTTTAATCTTTCCCTTTTTTATTTTAATTCTTTTTCCCCTTGTTGGGCCTACCAACCAAACCCCTTAAAAACAGTTTAAAGGTTTTTATCTTTGAAAAAAAAAAATTATAAACAAAAAAAATAAATATTTATCAAAAAAGTGAAAAAAACCGAAAATTTAAAATTTTTTATGTTTATTTTGGGTTTTCTTTTATTTTAAAAAAATAAAAATTTGTTGGATAAATTTAAAATATTAAAATATTAGAATAAAATTTTTCTTTAAAATTTAAAATTTTTGGGAAATCAAAAAAGTTTTATTTTTTAAAATTATTTTAAATTTTATCAATAAATTTATTAGAAATAAAAAAGAATTTTTATATTTTTTCCACAAATTTTAATGAACGTTTTGGCTTTTTTTTAACAATTTTGGCTTAAAATATTGGTCTCACGTTTGGGGAATGGCGTTACTCCCAACTTTTAGTACACTTAGTTCCATTTATAGAGTCATTTTTCCTGTTATTGACCCTGTAGCTCTTTCATAAGTATTTTAACGGCTTCTGCTCTAAAAAAACAGCCAATCTTCTCTAGCAGCTTTGGAGCATGGCGACAAACCATGCTCCCAATAGTAAGCGTATATTTGGTCTACAACGAAGAGCCATACGTGTTATAACGGGAGTACAGGGCTGATTGCAAGCCACTTTTTAGGAAATTAAAAAAAAAAACAAACACAATTTTGGTGACATGACTAATGAATTAGTTATGGGTCCATGTATGTCCTAACTTCTGTTTTTGACTTAAGCTGTAAATTGTAAAATTAAATAAAAATAAATTACATAATAGAAAAAATAATGATTTAAATTGCAATTACCCTATTTTTTACTATGTATTGTTTAATAACATATTTTGCAAATTGTACTTAAACCTTTGACGTGTTTAAGCCGATTGGGTGTTTAACATTAATAAAAGTTTTGTCTTTTGTCTCTTGTCTTGAAACAGTAACATAAGTACCACTTTTATGCATCTATTTATAGCCGTGCAGCACATACCCCTAAAATGGCAAGGGAGTGACCATAGCTTGGTAAATAGATAAATTTCGGTTTACTTGTTTTTGAGGGTGCTGCATTTAAATATAGAGTTTATTTTTGCTACAGCAGGTAAAACATTAACTAAAATGCGAGAACCAAAAAAATGCGCTTTTTCACAGACACGCTTTTTTTTTTTTTATTTTACTACATAACCCTGTTATTAAACAAAAAATAAGGCCCTTTAGACTAAGTCTGGCCGAAATAATACATTTTTGAAAAAACATTTGACGAATACACGACTTGCAACTTTCGGACCTAAAAGTTGTTGGACAAACTTTTAAAATTTCGATTTCCAACCTACACTTTATTGAAATATAGGGTATAAGAAAGTTTTCTAAAAAGTTTTAGCCCTTAATATCAAATAGGAAAAAAAGCCTACTTTTGAAGTTTGGCGTTGACTCTTCGCACGTCGAGGAGCGATTCAACGGTTCGAGCACAAAACACATTGGGTAAGGAATAAGTAAGCTGGAATTAGTTGAAACCAGAACTCGAGGAGTGGGATTATACCCACTACCTCCTTCTCCACTGCGAAAATCTGCAGTTGGAAGAAGCTAAGGAGTCTGGAGGCTTTGGTTAAAATCGTCCGTCCCCGGGGAGCAAATGGGACCAAGAGGGAAAGGTTTAAATTTTAAACTTTTTTTGGAAAGGGAAGATTACTCTGTAGATTGAGAACGACTATACTACGTAGAGTGCCGAACCTTGCCTTGGTATGGGGTTTGGAGTTGGTCCCGTCATCACTACCCGTGAGGCCCCCTCGGGGCTTACTCCGATGTCTACCGATACGTGATCCGCGGATACCTCGGACTTTGGAGGACGTAGGAGAAACTGGTAACATCCGGACGATGATGACAACAACGCAAACAGGTGCGGGCGTCGGCCCGTCGCCTTCCTTGACTCAGGGTCTTAAATCATAAACGTTTGACCCAAGTACGGAAACGATTCCGACAGGGCGCCCTGGGTGAGTCCCAAAAGGACGAAACGCTCGTATACGGATATGCCCCGAAAAGGTGCCTCCGGGGGATGATGACGGAAACCGGATAACTCCAAACCCACGTATCGAACTAGTAAGGTTCGGCACTACTAGTAGAATTACTAGTCGTTTCCCGAAGCTCTACAGAGTAATTTTCCTTTCCATTGTGACCCGATTCGTTTTAAAAGAATTGAAAATGTTCAAAACCAATTTCGGTCCTAGTTTGCCGGCTTTACGACTCATTCCCGAACTTGGTCTTATCTTGGATCAGTACTTGGCCAAATTTTATAAAAATTAACCTTATTTTTACATAAAATTTTGTGGGATTTCTATTAACAGCAATGACCCGGCTGTTGTAAATATTTTTATGTGTTAATATGATTTAACACCTTTTCTTTTATATATTGTTAATAAATAACCTGCATTTATTAATAATAAATAAAAGGACAGGTGTTAAAATATATTAAAATATAAAAAGATTAACAAATAGAACATTTGCGACATTTGTTTAAGATATTTTCTGTTTTCTCATAAAATTCGGTTTATCTGTGTAGGTTTATCCAGTTTTCATAATAATATCACGTTCGGGCTAAAAAATGTTACCGCTACTAATATTTTTGTTTGAAAGCCTTCTATTTCCATATGGTAAAAGGAAGTGTTAGCATAAAACATTTTTTCCAAATATTTTTGTAAAGCCTAAAAGTGTTCCATTTTTTTTTATTTCTACCTTTGTTTTTAATATTCTTTGATTAAAAAATGAAAAAATATATATACAGTGTGTCTACTTAAGTTGCAACATATGGGAAACTTTTTTATTAGTAATTTTACGAAAAAAGTTATTTCCTCAAAAAGTTTTAAGTTTTTCTAAATCTTCAAAAAATATAAATTTTGCTCAAAAAATTTAAATACGGGGTATATTTTTTCATTTAAAAAATTTGTTTTATAATAAAAGTTGTTCCGAATTAAACTATTTTAAATATCAATTACATCCTTCAATTAAAAAAATATTTTTTTCAAATTTTGCTTTATTTACTGAATTTTAAAACTTTCTACCAAATTTGGAAAAAATGATGTTTTGAATGCCACTGTAAAACATTCTTGTTAGAGCATTCTAGATTAAATGTAAATAATAAACTAAATTTTCGTAGTTAGTAGAGATGTTTCAAAAATATTTTTTTTTATAAATTAATGCAACTACATATTTAAACGTGTTTTATTCCAATAACTTTTAAATAACAATTTTGATATTTTTAATATAAGGTACTTTACCTTGTCTAAAATTTATATTTTTTTACTTACCGTATAGGATTAAAAAATATATCTGATATTGAAAAAAGTGTTTATTTATTGTATAAAATTAGTGAAATAAAACAAATTTGTAAAAATATTTTTTTTAATTGAAGGATGTATCTATTTAAACATCTTTTTAATTTTGAACAACTTTTTATTATAACAATTTTTGAAATTGTGAAATATAAAGGTACTTTACTCCTAAGCAAAATTCATATTTTTTGGCATACCCCGTATAAGATTGATAAAATTTTATATTTGTTAATTGCATTTTGAATTTTGGAGCATGCAGAACTTTTTATAAGGAATAACTATTTTTCGTAAAATAAATAATAAAAAACTTTTCCATATGTTGCCAACTTAAGTAGACACACTGTATATTTTCAGGGTTGCAGATATATTTCTAATGATTCGGTTGTACTTAAAATTTTTAAATGCTACTAAACAAAAAAAAATACCGGTTAAAGTCAACGGTATTTTTTGTGTGTTTAAAATGCAAGACAAATATGGAGATTCTACCATATAAAAGGCTCTGTTTAGAATCTGCAATCAATTTATTATTAATAAAATTTCCTTGATCATATTTTATTGTGAACAATGGGAAATAACATTCAATATGGTAATATTTAAATTAGGATTTCTCAACATTTAATATACAAAAATATCATTTAGTACAAATTATTGTATTATAATAAATAATGTTTGCAATTTTTAAACTTAACCAATATGTTTAAAACCAAAAAAAACTAATGTCAATTATAATATGGCAAAGTAATTTAAACAAAACCATTTTACAGCTACCAGCACAAGGTGAATCACGAAATATTTGTTTGATCATAATTACTTTTTAAAACACTTTTAAATAGTTATTTGAAAAAACGGTACCTATGTATAAGTAAGTTGAAGCCTCCCAAAAAAAGTGCTAGCATAAAACATTTTTTCCAAATATTTCTGTAAAGCCTAAAAGTATTCCATTTTTTATTTAATTCTACCTTTGTTTTTAATATTTTTTGACTAAAAAATATATATATATATATATATATATATATATATATATATATATATATATATATATATATATATATATATATATATAAATATATATATAAATATATTATTTTATGATATAAATTATATGATAAAATGTTGTATAAAATAATAATTTTATTTTAAAACCCATTGTGAATAAGTAAATATTCCATCAATGAAATTTTTAATAAAAACGTTTAAAAACTTTAAGAAATAGCTAAACATTCAAAGTAATTGTTTTATATTAAAAAATCTCTAGCTGCTTGATATGATTTCCTATTTGATAAAAAAAAGCAATTAAATAGCTTTAAAAAGTTTTTTTGGTTTAAAATTGTTCAAACTAATAATGATTTTTAACTGTTTAAACTAACTTTTACAAAGTAAATTTAAAATGGTTAATTTATATACTAAATCTTTAATTATTATAACCTAAGATAATATATAAATATATAATTTATAAAAATTTTTTATATAAATATATTTTATATATTTATATATATAATATATAATGAATATCCTATATATATTTATATTTTATTATATATATATATATATATATATTATATAATATATATATATATATATATATATATATATATATATATATATATATATATATATATAGGTATTTTTCTAATCATTCGGTTTACTTAAAATTTTAAATGCTACTAAAAAAATTGGTTAAAGTCAACGGATTATTTTTTTTAAAATGTAAAACAAATATGAGTTGCCATAATATAAGGCACACACAGTGAACCAGCACAGGGTGAATAACGAAATATTTGTTCAGATTCGCATTCCGCGTTGAATGAGCTATCGCTCATATTTTTAGCCTCAACTATTTTTGCAGGGAAAACCACTTTCGACTTGGTTAACATATAATCAGGTTAAAAATAGTAAACAACTTTAAAGAACTGTTACCTTCTTCGAAGTTCCATGTCGTTGACTCTGATGGGGTTAACATTTGTCTAGGCGTTCTCGACCCATCTGGTAAAAGACTGTTTCTAGGACTTCGACTATATTCAGTTATATTTAGTCTCGAGCCATAAGCATTTGATTCGGAAGAAATACTGTGCCTAGGAGTTCGATTTTGGTCTGGAACAAGGCTGTTTCGTGGACTTCTAAAAAAATGGATATTAAAATTTTACTTTAGTTTTATGCTTTCTAAATTTTATATTTTTACTTATAGTCTAGAGAAAGTCGCATTGTAACGAAAACTATTACCCTAATTTTTTCTATACGATCATCTTTAAATTTGTTTCCTATAGCTGACATGCCAAAATTTAATCACATGTTGCCATGGAGCCACGCTGTCCTATATCATTAACACAAGACTGTTTAAACAATTCAGGAATTAACTATTTTTAACCGGACAATATTTTTATATTTTTTTATTATGAAATACAAATTAAAAGGCCTATGACTTTACGAAAAGTTAATATTTTGGAATATGAATTTTTAAGATTCGAAAAAATCTCAAATTTGCTTTTGTGACCCAAATAATATAATTAAAAAAAATATAAAAATATATTTATAATTTATTTCTACTTCTATTTCAATATTATATAATATATATATATAATTAAGATTATTTAAAAAATATATAATTTATTAAAAATAAGGTTGTTTGATTGTTTAATATACGTGCCACAAGTATGCTCCTTCCTTTAAGTAGCGCCGCGCCATCTCTCTGACTCGTACACTGCATCCACCCCTTAGGTCACTAATCATTATTTATTCTTTATCTTAAAAATAGTAACTTTATCAAAATTGTTAAAAAACAATGTTATTAAAATTTAATTATCTACAATTTGTTTTTAAGTTTTTTTCCTTAAATCAATTTTACACAAGTAATTGGAACTTTATTTTACGGCTAATAAATATTGTAAACTTTGTTTTAAACCTTAATATTTTATTATTTATAAAGAATAAAAATATATTTTTATTTAATTTTTTTTATATATATATTTTTCATGGGTCAAAAGTACCCAAATTTGAGATTTTTCAAACTTTTAAAAATTTATATCTCCAATAATATTAACTTTATCGTAAAAAGTTACAAAACCTTTTTTATTTGTATTTCAATAAAGAATATGGAAAAAAATTGTCCAGTTAGAAAATAGAAATTCCTTACAATTGTTTAAACAATTTCGGTTTAAAAAATATGGCACCAGGTGGCACCATGGCAACATGCATTTATATCATTAGTAGGGCAATTTAAAGAGGATCGTATAAAAAAATTAAGGTGGAATAGTTTTTGATACTCATGCCAACTCCTATTTTGTTCAAGGGATTTTCTAACCATATTGTTAAGGTATTTATTGTAAATAGTTTGTATTAAAACTAAAACACTAAAATGAATTTGCAACACAAACAGAAAGTATAAGAGCCGATATATCCACTTATAATATGACGTTTTTTTTTTCATTAACGCCAAGCTTTCTTTTTGCATTTTTTTTGTGTCATAGAATTAGGACAACTTAGCTGTGTATAAATGATCTAATAAATTACAATTTGGGCTACATGCGGGCCTATTAAATCTTATCAGCTCAACCTCATTCAGATTGTCGCTTACTCCCTGTACAGTGTATAGATTTATGCCTTAATATAGGTCCGATAATCCCGACAAAAAATTAAATAAATGACCACTTGTCGTGGTATTTCATCAATTTAATGGTGATCATTTAGACAACAATTTTTAACTAACCCAAAGGTAATAGGTGCTTTGCTAAAAAAAAATGCCCAAATCATTACGAAATTGCCTCCCTATGAGATTCCCTTCGAAATAGTGTATACCCCAAATCTTTTATTTCGACCTCTGTATATCCACTTATGTCTTTTTAGTGACCCCAAATAAATCCTTAGTTTGTATATAAAAATTATGTTAACCCATGCTAGTGAATATGCAATTTTGCAAAGTTTGCTCTATTTAGTCTAATAACGCAAGAATTTTACCCATGTTTACTGCTGTTAACACCAGGATAATAACTTAAAATATTTAAGTGCAGTTGCTGTCATCTTTTTAAATTTTAAAGAGCCTATTTCAAAAAATAATTTTTTATAAAACACATATGTTTACAAATTGGTGCTTTAATAATGGAAAGAAAACAAAAAAAAGTTATAGAGCATTAAATCCAACTAAAATTTTAAGGTGGCGGAATTTTGGTCCCAAAAGTAAGACATTCCTTATTAAAGTAATAATTAGTCATCTGGCTGGGTGCCTTTGGGCATGCCCCCAGAGGTCTGCTGATTTTTGCAAAGGTATCCGAAGTCTTTTGGGTCGCTGATTAAGAAAAATATGGTTTTAGAGGCCCAAAGTGGTCCATTTTTTTTATTCGTAGTTTTTGGAAATTTTTTTGTTTTTTTTGTAATTTTGCTTTACAAATCGTTGTTTTAAGAAAAATTAGTTTAAACAAAAGTTGTAGAGAATAAAATTACGAACATTTTCCATTTTTTTTGTGACTTTCCTGTACGTCGAGTAATCAACTGGAAGATGTTCATGCGCGGCCATTTCCTAACCTCTTTTGATGTATTTATTGATTATATCGCAATTTTCACCTATTTCAAGAAAAAAATCCAACAAAAAAGTTGTAGACAATTATTTATTTGGCAGTGTTAGACCTATTTCTCCCACCCTAAACCCTTACAGTTCAAGTAATCATACAAAGCACGAGGTCTATTCAGGATTATCACGTTTGCGGACAAAGTTATGCTCGTAGCAAAGAACGTAGAATAATTCTATATTAGTTAAAAATTAAATAACACAATTTCATATATGCGCTTAGCTATTTTTAAATTTATTTTGGCACATACTCAAGTTTTGACAAGAATACCGTTCGTAGCCATTTGGGGGTTTAATTAATTAGCTATAAATAAAGAACTATAGTGATAGATGCAGATTACCAGCGCATAAGGCCCTTTGAGTCGATTATTTGTTGTAGGGGAGAGTGGGGTAAATGGCGCAGGCGGGTTATCAGGCGTCATTGACGCCGTGTCAGGTACTTGTGTCATGTGTGTATACAACATGACGTGCGTCGCATTACCCCATGCGTTACATTACCCTCTACGCTTCAAATAAAAAAAAGAAGCACTCTAAATGATTCTGGACGATTTTTGTTTTAGTTTTTTATTTAAGCTCATCATGGTGATCGCGGTATAATCGATAAAAACAACAAAAGAGGTTAGAAAATGGCCGCGCATGAACATCTTCCAGTCGAATACTCGAAGTACAGAAAAGTTACAGAAAAAATTAGTTTCAACTTTTGTTTGAACTAATTTTTCATAAAATAAGGATTTGTAAGGGAATATTAAAAAAAAAAAACAAAAATAACCAAAAACAGTAAATAAAAAAAGTGGTCCACTTTTGGCCTCTAAAACCATTTTTTTCGTAATCAGCGACCCAAAAGACTTTGAATACCGTTGCAAAAATCCATTGACCTCTAGTGGAATGTTTAAAGGGGTCTAGCCAAAGGACTGAATAAGTAAAATGCTTAATTAAAATCCTTAAATTAAAACGCAAATTATTTTCATAATCACGTGTTTTGCTTATAAAACTTTATCAACTGGCAAAATGGACGTCTTTGTAATTAAATTAATATGTAGTTTTTTTGTTTGAATATCATTAATTTTCCGGTTTAAAAATTTGTAACCCGAACTAAATTAATACTTTTAATTTGTGCCATTCTAGCTGTAAATTAAGTGTAATTTTATTAAAACTTTTACAACAAGCAGTTTTAGTTAACTTAAGTGCAGTTTTAATTTTTTTTTGTCCCTGGTGGTATTTTCTGCAATATTTTTAGCCTAAGCAAAATTTTATTTTTTTAAGGTAGTTTATCCTAAAAACATTAAGTGTACTTTCCTTTTAGTACCTAAGCTTGATGCTGTATAATTTTAGGTAAACTTAAAATCAAATAACACACCATAACACCTTTGTTTTTTTTGAAAATTTTTGGTTTACCAGTCAAATAAACTAATATGTCATTCATGACAAAACGTCATAAACAGTAAAAAAAGCTTTCAGAATTTTTTTAAAGAAAAATTTCTTAAAATCTAGTTTCAATTTAAATTTTATTTTACTTTTAATTTCATCTTGATAACAATGGCCGACTTGCCACCTAAACGTAGATTAGTTTTCTTGATTTTTTTTTGAGGTTTTTTTTTTTGCAGGCGATTTGCTAGTTCATAGGGGTCAATAGGGTTGATCGGGCTCAGCTCGCTATACCCCGGGGCCTGTACCGAAGTGGTCCCATTTTCTAGCAAATTTCAAGATGAGTACTCCCAACGAAAACATACCAAAACCAAAAAATATAATTTAAGAAATAAAATTAATTTCAAGAATTTACTCCCAAGAACAAAATATAATACCAGTATTAAAATTATTTTTCAGTGTCATAAAATTTTGCGTGGGTGTCGCATAAAAAGCTTAAGAAGCGAATGGTATCTCGTTATACTTATTTGAAAAATCTCTTTAGGTATTATTTGAATTCTGATATTGTAATAGCTTGTAAATATTTAAGAGCAATTCTTGTAAGTTTTATTTTAACCCACCTACACTACGGCCGATAAATTATTCCATTGTTACATCCGGATTATTTCATTTACCTGTGACTTTACCTACAAAAGCTGAGTTACTGTGATACAACTTTGTACCGGCTTTGCATAAAAGATTACCCATTTGAATTAAAACATGTTACCTACACTAGTGTTGTAAATAGTAATAAAACAACAAACTAGACTGTCAAAAACTCAAAACTTAAGTTTTGTTTTCACTTAGAGCCTAAATGGTTTCCGAAAATTTTTCAAAGTTTGAATTTTTTAAAACACAAATTTATTTTTTGCCATTTCTATTTAGGTTTTACAAAATTACTTTTTTATATAGGGAACAACACTGCTTGTCATAGATTAGGATTTATGTTTTGAAATCCTTTTTTACGTACCTATTATATTGGTCGGGTACTAAACTGTTTCTTGGAGATAGCGCAGAGTCAGGGACTAAGCTATTTCTTGGGCTTCTTAAATCATTCGGTACTAAACTGTGTCTTGGCGATCGCTGTGAATCCGATGGTACTAGGCTATTTCTAGGACTTAGAGCACTGTCAGGTATTAAAGAATGACGAGGTGATCTGCAAAGAAATACACTATTATTGTATTTTACAAAAAATCTAGGATTTGAATAAACATACTCCATTGCCATTTGTAAACCAACAATAAAAAAATATAATTATTAAGTTCTTAAATAAAAAACTAAATGGTCAAATTAAAGCAAAATATTTAAGAGACGTATAATCTTCTATAAAAAAACCTTTATATTGTTTTTTTTTGACTGAAATTTTAATAAATATGTTCTTCAGTTTTGTGGCGTAAAGATAATAAATTTAATATTCGTACCATTTAAAAAACAGAAAACAGGTAATCAGGTAACAAAAACAAAACCATACAATATAAACAAAAACGCAAAAAATCTGTATTTATAAGATCCCTTGTAAATGTAATAAATTTTATATAGGTAAAACTTCCAGACCATTAGCCAAATGCATAAAAGAACATAGAACATACAAAAAACACAGAATTCCTCAAATAAAAAATCTATCAACAAGCATTTGATAGCAACCGCATAATAAACTGGAATGCTTCTGGTATTTTAGCAAAGAAAACTTGTTCGATAAAACGAAAAATAAAGAAAGGTTCATTTATATTATTAAATAAAGATTAATGTGTAGCAAAAATATCTGTTAATTTAAATATTACATGGTTATCTATGTTTGACGCTGAACTTATTTCAGCTGAACTTAAAATCAATTAACTCACCACACCACCTTTTTCATCTTTTTAAAAATTATAAATATATTAGTCAAACAACCTAATATATCATTTATGACCAAGTGTCATAAATTTTAAAAAGCTCTGGACCGAAGGGTTCCCATTTTCTGGAGATATAGGGCGAGTAAGCCCAACGAAATTATACTATAATATAAAAAATTGATATAAATATGACGCTAAAGAAAGTATTTTTTAAGTAAATGCTAAAACAGTTTTTTTAACTTTGAGTAAAGGCTATCGTTAAAAGAGGTTCTTGATTTCAGCAAGATTCTGTTAAGAATAAAGGGAATATTATAATAATTAAAACGTCTTAAATATATTATATTCTAAAACTAAATGAAGTACAATAAAATATCTATCATGTCTTTTTAAATTGTAATTTACAAAAAAAATCAGGTAGTATGATACACATTTAATTAAATATTAATAATAACAATAATAATCATAATAAAAATGTTAATAGCTAATATTGGAGCATTTCTATTTAAGGCAGCGGAGCGAGCGGCGGAGAAATTCGGTCTCAGATTTGCAATAGATCCAAACGACGACCAATCACTTGTAAGACTTGAGTCTAAAGCCGTAAAAACGTCAGTTAAAAGAGCAGAACAGCAGATGCTCTTGGAAGATCACATTAATAAGCCTCAACACGGAGTATTTTACCGAAACATAAAAAGACTCAATCTACCTCGACACCTCATATTTGGTTTTTAAAATCTGCTGAGCTAAAGTCTGAGACCAAGGGTTTCCTACTAGCATGCCAGGATGGGGTGATAAACACATTGGAATACCGAAGTCAGTTTTCTAACGTTCCTGATACTGCTTGTCGAGCCTGTCGACAGCAACCCGAAACACTTATGCACTTATTGTCAGCTTGTCCAGTGTATGCTGTTAGTCGTTACATCCACCGACACAACGATGCACTTCGGGTACTTTATTATCACCTTAGACATTATTACGGCATCGATGAAACAGCAATTCTGCCATTTGCTCCCTGTGATATCGAGGCAGTAGTAGAAAATGACAACTGTCGCATATATTGGAATTATGCATTCCCAACTACGCATCAAATTCGCGCCAATAAACCTAATATCGTTTTCCTTGATAAAAGAAATAACTCTATGTATGTGATTGAGTTCTCCGCCCCAGCGGAAACCAACATTGATATAAAGGAAAGGGAGAAACGAGCCAAATATCAGGATCTTCTTGGCGAACTTCGGAGGCTCTATCCGGAGTAAAACGTGCGATTAGTTGTCCTGATTGTCAGCGTTTTGGGAGGCATGAAGGAAAATTTATTGGGGGAGCTGAAGTGTATTCCCGCATGTCAACATTCAACCGAACATCTGGTGATGAAAATGCAGAAATCGGTTGTCCTTGGGTCCCTTCGTTTACTGAGGCAAATGAATTTGGCCGAAGATCACTGACCGAGCGGACGCGAGGAGTGTTCTTCGATACGGATGGCCTTCCGCATGACGCCCTATGGGGTCGGAGCCATAGGATACGTCGTGTCGGATCTTTCTAAATAATAAAACACAACCATAATACTTTTTTAAAATATTGGTAAAAACTAACTTTAATAAAATTTTCATGTTTTTATAACACGTGCATTTTCCAAATTTAATGGTTATTATAACGTTAGTAAATTGTGTTTGTGAGAGTTAATGTTTGAGAAGTCAGTAATTTACTGTATGTGACTTATTATTTTATTCAACTAATACGTCGAAAAATAATTATTTGTTGTTTTTTTTAATAAATTTATTAAAAAATTCAAAGTAATTTTTAAATTTAAAATACAGCGCCTATTACATTTCTTATCTAATAATTGCTGTTTAAGTCACAAATTAAAGTATATCTTTAATTCTTTAGATAGGAGAGTTTATTGGTCCCCAGAGCTGAACCCACTAAAATACTTTCTTTGGAAGTTTTTATGGAAAAAATGGCCGCTAAGAATACATCTTACCGGCCTTTTAAAAATATTTATAGCCCAGAAAGGATATTTGTCCAGTGTCCTTTTTAAACCTTTCCATTTGTTTAACGTAATGATATTTTGTAATTCTAGAAGTAACTACTAAAATGCGTTTAAAAAGAGTAGCTGTGTTAAATTTTAAATTTTAATATTTTTTTTGTTATAAACAGTGCATTTATTTTAATATATAAGTTGATTTAGTAAATTATAAAAGATATTTATTTTTGTTAGGGATGTAATTTTGTTATTAGATAAATAATAAATATTTATAAATATATATATATATATATATATATATATATATATATATATATATATATATATATATATATATATATATATATATATATATATATATATATATATATATATATATATATATTTTAAGCAAAACAAAGGTACACTATCCTTGTATACATTTTCTGCTATTTTTGCTACCCTGATACTCATATTTTAGGACTTCTTTCCTATTTTTTTTTTAATCATTATTATTAATAATTTTATTTTGACTCTGAGTACATATTTTTTATATTTGTATTAAATACTGCTTGGGTCATGCTGTATGTAAGTCTATAAAATTACCCTTATTTGATTTTTCATGATATCAGCCTAAGACACTTAATAGTTGTAATGTAACGTTTATTAAAAACAAACGCTTATTAATTATGAACATATAAATATTTTTCAATTACCGCACAACCTCTTATTAAAAAAAAGGTAAAAATTTTATATAAAAATATTGTAGATGACTTAATAATGTTAAGAGAATATGTATTATTAGTTAAAAAAGCATATCTTTTTTTGACTTTTTGAAATTATTAGGTAATAGTTAAAAAATTAAGCATACCTCTTATAATTTTCTAAATCAAAAGTCCAATAATAACCAACATACGGTAAGTTTAAATCCAATCAGGGTAGCAATTTAAACTTACAGTGTTTTCCACTTCTATTACTCTAGTTTTTATTTTAATTTTAAAAAGAAACCCTTTTTAATTTAACATGTAATTAAGCTTAACAATAAGTAAACTTTTGTTGTCTGGAAACTTTATTAAGTGATTTTTAAGTCTCAGCCAGGCTTTAAAAATTAAGAAAAGTTCATTAAAAACTTTTCAGCCTGCATAGCTACAAAAAAATTACTTTTTAAACCACTTAACCTATCAATCAACAAGCAATTTATAAGTTAGTAGCCAATATTTATCTTTTTAAAAAATAAAATTGTTTTTATTGATTTATTTTTTTAAAAATGTACAGAAAAAACGTGTGTTTCTGTGAGATGGGACGAGAAGAAAGAAGCCATTCTCTTGTTTTAACTTGTAAACTCGAAAGAAAAATTTTGGGTAGAGATGATCTCCTTCCTTTAGAGAGACCACTTTCTCTCGTCTTGTCCCATCGCATTAGTTTAGTAAGAGAGGTACGCTAAATTCATTGCAATAAAAGTATTCTGGGTTTATAATTTAAAAAAACGCAGTTGCATGCTTTATCGTAAAAAGAACCACAACTAACCACAACACTGCAGATAATATAATTAAATTGAGCGTATCTTAAGACCACCTTAAAGTAATACCATTTATCTTTGTGTTGTTTACCAAAAAAAAGATATATTAAAATATATATATATATATATATATATATATATATATATATATATATATATATATATATATATATATATATATATATATATATATATATATATATATATATATATATATATATATATAATATATATATATATATATATTATATATATAATATATATATATATATATATATATTATATATATATATATATATATATATATATATATTAATATATTATATATTTATATTATAAGTGTGCCAAAAAGTTAAAAATCAAATTTGTAGTACGTGTGATCATTAAATTTGCAACAAAATTTGATGATTAAGATATTTGGTATTATTAATAGTTAATAACTTATTTAGTCATATTTTTATGATTTTTTTACCTCTACTATGAAAAATATTGATAAATGACTTAAAATATCAGTAAGATATCAAAAGCAAACACCATTTTTAGTATAGGTAAAAAATCATAAAAATATAATTAAAAAGGTCAGTAACTGTTAACTATTGATAATACCAAATATCTTACTTATCAAATTTTGTTGCAAATCTGATGTAATAGTAAATTTACACCAAATTTTTGGTCTAATTATTGATATTTCAGTTCCTTAAAGCAAAAATTTGAAAAAAGAAATATTTAAGAGCCTGTAAATTTGTTGCGATTGATTGATGATACGAAAAAGTCGATAAGGACTTTTTCATAGTATTTCAGACGTACTACAAATTTGCCTTTTAACTTTTTTCTCTAACTCTGTTAGTTTAGCTTAACATTGCAAAAAACCGAAAATTTAAATTCAAAGCTCTGTAGAAAGTCAGTGCTTCATAAGATCCATTTATTTATTCTCTGTTAAAATATTTTTTCACAACTTGCAGGACAAAATAGTAGTAAAAAACCTGTTTTTCGTGTTAATTAGATGGAAAAACTTAAAAAACAATGGAGAACTTCTAAAATTAAAATTTTGAGCTGCGCTTTTAACAGAGAAGCTTTGTTAGGGCATTTTCTGAGATAGAAGAGCAAAAAAAAATTACATATTGACTTTTTTGGCACACCATATATATATATATATATATATATATATATATATATATATATATATATATATATATATATATATATATATATATATTATATATATATATAATAATATTATATATTATAGATATAATATAATATAGATATTTAAATTAATTAAAAATTAAATTAAAACCTGACAGCTAATTTCATGAAAATTTAACTACGATGTAAATTTATGTTAAAACTAAAATAAAAACTGTGTTTACAAACAAAATAGACCTTTAACATTAAAATGTTGAGTACTGTGACATGCATTTCTGTTACGGAAGGGCAAATGGGATGCAGGACAGGCCATGGCAATTTAACATGGCAACTTTTATTGTTGAACACAGGAGACTTGCTTCGGTAAAATTCTTGTAATAAAGACAAACCAAGATATGCATGAAATGTTAAAAGAGCAGAAAGAATAATTGAAAACATAAAAGCAAATACAGGGACAAGTGAAAAATAAATATATATACAGGGCATAATGAATTTTACTACTGGAGTGTAGTAATATTTTGTATCCTTGTTAAAAGGTTTAGTTGCTTTAAAAGGATGGTTTATAGTGCGAAGTAAATGTATGCAAAATATTGATTTAAATAATAAAGTGAACATAATAACTGTTTGGGATTCATATTAGCTACCTTCTTTGTTTGTTGACAAGATTTTTTCTATAATTAGAAATTAAGATGTGGCTTCTTAAGACGGTGCTTTACTCAATTTTGTTATGGTAGTTCACAGATAACTTAATAGGACATTTTTTGAAAGGTGAATTGAACGAGGCGGACCATTTTTATCAACAAAACTTTTTATTGGGCTGTCTTTATTGTTTTTAGTTTTAGACCTCTTAGGCAATACTTAGCAAAATAAAAACGTTATAAAAAATTATAGTTAAAATTATATATATACAGTGTGTCCGCGGATGGAGTGCACAAGAAAGAAAAAAAATTATTAGTCATATATTACGAAATAAAGTCTAAATTCAAATTAAGAAATAAAAAATCAAACATTTAAAATTTTCTCACATTCCACCTTGACACAGTTTTTTTTTTAACTTAATAAATTTATGGTACACTTTACAAATTATTCACGGCATATTCAGTTCATCTACTGCTTTTTGTATGAGCTCTTTTAAGATTTTCGTGTTATGTGGCAGATAATGTAAAAAACCTTTTACTTTAAGGCCAACCATAAAAAGAAGTCTGGTATTGTAAGTTCAGGCGACCTAGCTGGATAATGGATTAGACCAAACCTCCCTATCCACTTTTAGCCAAAATAGTTATGTAGCCATTGACTGACCAAGGCTGTGCAAGGACAGCCGTCTTGTGGCCAAAACATGTTATTACGTATCCTGGTTTTAAAGTATTAAGAAATTGTAAGACAAATGTTTCCAAAATTTTTAAGTACACGTGCGCGTTTTTTTTTCTTAATTTAATTATTGATGTTTGCAATGATTTTGAAATTTGTATTTAGGCTTTATGTTAGTTTAGATACAACTTTGTTTTTTTAAAATGTGTTTCTAAAATAATAAAAAACGGTACTTTGCTCTTAAAACATTTTTATGTTTTTCTCTTTTTTTTAACACCCTGTACATCCTATCGAAAATTTAAATTTCCTTTATTTATTTTTTTGATAAGTAAAACTTTTTATAAAGAATGACTTTTTGTCATAAAATGAATATATATATTTATAAAGATTAAGATTATAATTATAAAGATTTTTTCTCTCTTGTGCACTCCATCCGGTCGTATATATTTATATAAATATATATATATATATATATATATATATATATATATATATATATATATATATATATATATATATATATATATATATATATATATATTATATATATATATATATATATATATATATATATATATATATTATATATATATATATATATATATATATAATATATATATATATATATATATATATTTTTTTTTGTATATATACAGGGTAATTGGTAAGTGGGAAAAAAATAAAAAACCAAAAAAACTTTTTTGCAAATATCCCTTGTTTCCAAGATATTTCACTACAAAGTTTTCCCAAAAAAAATTTTTTTTAAAAAACATTTTTGGGTTCTTAGTTGGCGCTTTCAAAACTTTACACCCATATTAAAATCAAGTTTAACCTTTGTCAAAGTTAGCCCACTTTCAATCCTTTTTGGAATAATCAAAAAAAAAATGTGGGTTACTAAAAGGTATACGGTGATATTGTTTTGTGATTTATCCAAAACAGATTGACAAGTGTCTCTTTACGATTAAACGTTACATATGACTTAGTTCGCCAATTTAAATTACATTACCCACAATGTGATTTTAATTTTTTTTTTTTAAAACTTTATATTATCTCGAAAAAGAGGAAAATTCAAAATATTCTTTTTTCGATTCAGAAATTCAATATTGATTCGGGTGTTCATATTTCGCCTCTACTTGTTTTTGTTTATATTTTATATATATATATATATATATATATATATATATATATATATATATATATATATATATATATATATATATATATATATATATATATATATATATATATATATATATATATATATATATAATATATATATATATATATATATATATATATATATATATATATATATATATATATATATAATTTATATATATATATATATATATATATATATATATATATAAAATATATATATATATATATATATATATATATATATTTTATAAAATATATATATATATATATATATATATATATTTTATATTTAAAAATAAGAATGATGCACCTTTTTATATTTAACCATCATCATCGGGGTTTTAACTGTCTAGCGCTATACGTATACGGAATAATTTGCCAACCGCCATATTTTCCGGGTTTTCGAGCCCCTACATAGCTTTTTTTAATTATTTAACAATAACAAATGCTTTATAATACAACGTTTCCATATTTAACCAACTCATCATCGGGATGTACCTACCTAACGCTATCTATTATATCTGCAACAAATACAGAATAATTCGTTAACCGTACACCGAAGCGTTGATTAATACATGAATTTGACAGGTGACATTTGCGTAATATCTGAAAATATAGTAAGACTAAGATTCCTAAATAAATTATGCAACCAGCAAAACACCAGTGACGTTCGCAGCGTCTGTTTATAAGTTCTGCTCTTAAGTCCCAGGCCTGGTGATTAGCGTGGGGCCCCACATATAGGTTTGGCCTGTTTGACACTGACAGCCGCCATTTTTAACGCATGCACAGTGCTCTAAAATAGTAGTAGCCTAAGATTCCTAATCATTTGCATCTCTTCTACTATACAATTTAATCAATACTATTTAATATGCCCCGGTGGCCGCAGGGTTTAAGGCGTTGGGATCAGTACAAGGCCTAGGTGGTTCGAATCCTGCTAGGTTATTATTTATTTATTTATTTAATTATTTACGTCACTTCTACTATTCAACTATTTCACAACAATATCTAATATTCTCCCGTGGTGCAACGGTAGCGCGCTGGACTTTGAAGCAATAGGACGACGGTTCGAATCCTGCTAGGTTTTTTATTTAATTATTTCCAATTTAACCCTGATGACGTCAGATGGTGTTCACTTAATATAACCCTCTACGAAAACTAAGATGGCCGATGACAGGTGGCAGGTGACAGATGACAGGTGACAGTTGACAGATGACACGCATGCGCAATACCTTAAAAATATAGCTAGCCTAAGATTCCTAAATACCGGAAATAAATCTGGACCTTAATATTTGACATATGACAGGTGACATTTGACAGGTGACATTTGACATTTGACACGCATGCGCAATACCACAGCCCTACTTCACTTTAACAAGCCGTGAACAAGGAAATCTGGCAACTATGCCTTCAGATATAGCGACACACGTTTGCTGTTGTTTAGTCATATGATTTACGTTGAATGACCTGTTGCTCTGTTGTGTTATTGTGAATAAATCCCACTTTTTGAAGAAAATATTGTTAAGATAAAGATAAACCTGTAAAAGGTCTTACTGTGTGAAATTTGTGAGTGACCGGGACAGTTTTTCCGCAGACATTGCGTAAAAACAAGAATATCTGCGGGTGAAAAGTGCCGGTGTTATAAAGTACTTAAAGTAAATGGCGGCAAATAACTTGACATTTTGTGGTGGTGCTTTTTAAAAAATAATTAAAATTGAAAGTGTGTTTTAATGATTCGTGTTTGGCTTTAATTTTGAAGGTATTTTTAGTTATTTTTTAAAAACAGTAACAAATATTAGCATTGGAAATTACCGTAAGTACGTAGGTATACATTTTGGAATTTTGTCGTTCGTTTTGATTTTTGTTATTGCGTTGCATAGGTACTTGGTGCCTGCTTATTAGATACTATTTAGTTACTGTTATTATTATTATTTTCCTGGTAATCTTCTCGGACAACCACAGAATTAACCGATCCATGTTTTCTAATATAACAAGCAAAAATTTAACTTCTTTCCCCAACCCTGATCTACCAGAAAGAAAAAATATTTACTAGCTTTGATTTTGTGCATTTATTCAAAAACATAATTAATAACTGGCGAAACTTAAAAAACTTAGATAAAACCTTTGTTTATCCAGATTTTGACAATTTTGATGTGATTAGGCATGCAAAATATAATGACGTTAAGTATATGTTGAGCAGGAGAAGGACCTCGTTGAAAAAAAAGCTTTTAAACTTAACCATAAAACAGTTTATCCCAACAATTTTGAGCGTCAAAAGTTTTTATTGCGGATAATATATGTAATTTTTCAACAATCGCAGCTTTAAATGACTTTGGTTTTAAAGACACAGCATCTTTTCTTGAAGTTATCAGACATTGGTGGGATATTGTCAGTAATACTAGTACTTTAAGGGGTAAAATAAAAAGAAACGAGTATTGCGATCCCATCTCTAAAATTGATCATTTCTCTGTTAATTTTTTAAGAAAATTTGTTACCTGGGTTGAAGCTTGGCATAAACTTGAAAACAATAATGGTCGCCTTACAAACGACACCTATTCTGCACTTTGCCATAGTACCTCTGTTTTACTAGAAATAATTGACTATTCATTTTCAAAATTTGATTTGTCGTATATTTTACCAGGTAAATTTACTACTGAAAAGTTAGAAAAAAGATTTGGTAAATACAGACTTCTCGGAGGTTGTAATTACAATGTTAGCTTTGATGATATTTTAAATGCTGAGAAAAAAATTAGACTCAAACATATATTTAGAAGCGCTGCTGATGGTAATTTCTCTTTAGCTGAGATTAAAAAACAGGGAGACAGCTGTATCCAGGAAAATGATCTTGATTGGACAATACCTCAAAATAATTACACTGAAAAATTTTTGTTTTACTTGAAACTGAATACCTAAATGAATATGAAATTGACAAATCGGTACAAATTTATATAGCCGGTTATGCTGCCCACAAAATTGTAAAAAAATATAATAATTGTAACATCTGTGTTTCTTTTCTTGTTGAAAGTAAGGGAAACCTAATTGACGACGAATACTTTGATTGTCTACAACGTGGCGGTTTAAAGGTTTCTACAGAAATTGTTAAAGACGTTCTGTTCCATATGTGCGCGATTTTTGAGAAAATTATTAATGACCCTGATACTGAGAGTGACTTCCTAAAAATGGAAAATCAAAAAGCTATCCTGTGTGATCTAACTAATTTAAGCACTAGACAACATGAAGGCTTTAATGATTTATGCTCGCAATGTATTTGTGGTAACGAGAACAAAAATATGTTCATTATGATGTGCTCTATATTTTCAAACATTCTTTTAAATAATTATGTTAAAAAAAGAAATAACAAAAATGCCACAGAAAAATCGGAAAAGGCTGAGTCAAAAAAACAAAAAAAGGAAACTAGACACATTTAATAAATAAATAAACAAAACTAAAACTAAGTACAATTACTAACTAAATGTTAAATTACACTTGTTTCCTTTTACAACAGCATCATGTTCTTATGCCTTGACCTATGCACATAAATTAATTTGTTTTAGAGTTTAAATATTATATAAATATATTTATTTTTTCAATTATTATACTGATTTAATTATTTTAATGGAAATATCAATACTATTTACGCGATCTTTGAATTGAGCCTTAAATGAATTTAAAAATACGCGCCTCGATACCCGGATTACGGCTCATCGCGCTCGAGGGAAACCGATCTGAATCTCTTGCCGGTTGCGGCGTTGCCAAGTGGTTGTTCACGGCTTGTTAAAGTGAAGTAGGGCTGTGGCAATACCTTAAAATATAGCTAGCCTAAGATTCACAAATAGTGACGTTAGGCGTTGCGACGAGTGACGTCAGGCGTCGCGGCGGGCGTCTGTCGGTCTCAAGTGACGGGTTACCTACTACCCGTTATAATAAAAATAGGAAATAAATATATATTTTAGAACAAGAGAGTGAGTTATAAAACATAACTCACTAGTGGGTAAGTTTATAACACACTAGTGTGTTATTTAATAGTTTAACTGCCCAAATTGGCACAAATATTGGCTCTTACAACTAGCAGGTGATGGATAAATTATATTTGTAAAAGTGCAACACTGTAATTTATTGTCATATTTTTTATGGAAACTTAATTTTTGTGTAATGTTATTTCTGGGCAAATGTCATATTTAAAACGTGTTACATATTATATAAATGCCTTATTTACAGGTAATTTTTTTAAACGGTCAAAATTTTGGTATTCGTCATTAATCCCTAAAATTTTAAGCATTTAATAAAGTTTACTTTTATAAATTGGGTGCTTGTATTAACAACTAGGTCACTCGGTTATGAATCTTTAATTAAATTATTTGCAAACAGGAACGTAAATATTTGCTGGCTCGCAAACCGCTTATAACACCATGCCTTATTTTAACGAGTACGATTTAATTTTTCAGTTGTCAACTAAATTGCAGGAATGGAGAGGCCTGACATTTAATTACTGCAACTTTAATTTTATTTTATCCCAAGGACCAAGGATGTCATTAAATCTTTATGTCCCCTTTTAATTATTTTTGCTACTTTTCAGGGACGGCATTCACTTAGCTATTGAAAAAAAAAATAAATAAAACTTATATTTGCGTTCATTTGACTGGTGGGATTTCTTAAAAAAGTAATATACAGGGTTTTTGGAAAATACTTTAGTAAAGAGGTAGCACACAACTTAAAAAACAATCTTTTATGCATGGGGTTCTATTAAGCACATAATTGAAAATAGTTAACTCCATATATACCGGGTGACACAGCGGACATGTAACACCCCATAACTTTTTTATTTATGAGAATTTATTTTTGAAATTTGGGTGATTCACCTGTCATAAAGACACGCTTTTAATGACTAAATAAAACCAATTTTTTTACTTCCGGCTAAACCGGAAGTAACACTAAATTTAAAATTTTAAATAGCGTCTTGTATATATTTTTAGCCTACCTAATCCGCATTAAAATTCTCTTTTTAACCATGTATCACACTTGTCATTTGATTTTAAAATGGCTGCCAAAATAGTTTTTTTCCCAAAATTTTAGTAGGTCATGACGTTACAAAAACAAATGATCAGAATGTCAAAGACGTTGAGATGTGAAGAATAAGGTGTAAAAATATTTGTGATTATGTTAATTTTTATCTTATTAAAAAGATTTAGGAATAGGGGTTAATTTTTAAAATTTTAGAAATATATTTTTTTAACACTCAATATCTCAGAATTCAAAATAGGAAACTTTACTTTTAATTTAATGTAACTTTGGGTCAAACATATACTATTTCATATAATTTATCAAAA